>CAKAKR010065207.1:71400-106715 GCA_916700685.1 Adelosebastes latens
TCGGATTATTGAAGAAAATAAACTCAGAAAATAAATAAACTAATCTCCACAAATGAACACCACTTGTATGATTTTTTTTATGAAGTGTGAATGCAATCGCCAAAAGTAAAAAGCTAACGTTAGGCTATAAACTAACTACACCACGAGCAGAGACGAAACTCTGCTACTTTTTTGACAACAGCCGCTAGATGGCTCTGCGGTAGCGCTGCCGCCATTTTGGACTGAAAGCATCAATGAGTCCATAGCCATGGATGTATAAAGAGAAGTCTGAAAATCAGAGGATCATTTCTTTTGAGGTAAATCAACTTCCCACTACGAACGCTTAAATATCCCTCATTTAAATCGTTATGTCCTAAAAGTTGTAAAATGAACTAATAGCTGACTATAGAGTTATTTTCCTCGGCGTCCTAATGAACCCTGCACGCTTCATATGACATATCCGGTTCTGCCAGATTCCTGCTAGCTGTATGCGGCTGTAATAATGGATGTATTGGCTGTAATTCATCACTTATATTATCTTCTAATACACTCATGGGCTGTATGTTGTTATCCTGTACCGTGGTGGATGTATTAACGTCTCCGTTCCCAAACAACCGGCTATCAGCCAGTAGCTAGTAGTGCTAGTAGCAGGACATAAACAGAGTTTAATGGAGTTGTAGGTTATTTACTAACACGCAGGGCAAAAGCACAGGACAAAACCTCTTCTACATCCATGGTCTGTGGCCTATTGGACTCTACTTTGGATCCTTGACATGAAAAAGTTTGAGATTGCTTTCAAAATCTTTATGCTGGATTTTTCTAACTTCCATTTATGACCATCGCTCACTTTATGCTCCTCTGGGAAGCAGAAAGTTTAATAAGTAAGTAAGTAAATAGTTATAATAGTATGCATATTTATAATATTTGTATTGTTCAACCATTTCAGGCCATTTCAGTAGAGACATTAAATATGAATAGAAATAATTTTGTTTTAGGTGGCGACCGGTAGTCGCTTCAGTCCAAAATGGCGGAAGCGTAGCTCTGCTGCTGGGAGCTGATGTTGCAGTCGAACGAATAATTGACTTTCACTTCTGTTCAATATACGTTCTTTGACCACGGTCGCATGAACGTGAGTATACACAACGAGGCGTGGTGACATTTTGTAGCCTCATTTCGCCACTTCTTAGCAACCGCCTTTTTGATGACACAAAATTCATATTAACTGACATATTTTATATCGTAGGTCAAAACGTTAAAATCTCTTCAGCTTGTGTTAACCACAGACTTTATTTCAGGCATCTAACTAAAAACCCATTCAAAAAACAGACGAGGGAACCGGAAGTGCTAAAATGCTAAGTCATTTCTGGGTTTTAGGACTCATGCAGCACTCAGTTGGTCAGTAGTCCGTTCTTTATCTTTGCTTTTTTCCCATTGACACGTCTATTGGAAGTCCACACTGAACTCCATCAGTTGCCAAGTGGAGTTTTACAAGCCCTGAGTATCATAAAAAACATCTAAAAATGGCCACAATGAACGTGAAGTACATTTTCAAACACCCTGTTCCTGGAAAACACATCTCGTTCTATACACTAGAAATGTTTGCCCAGAAACACCTTAATAGCCGGCATTCAGAGCAGCAAATGTAAAAGCTTTTATGGTCTGAGACAGGCCTGTAATTGCATGAAGCTGCGTGGCATCATTCCTTTTTTAGGATCCGTGTTGTGCGGGTGAAACGGCGGTATTGGTGATAGCACCCTTGTGTCACATAACACATAATTTATTGGATGCTTGGTTATCGGCCTTAATGCCGCTCCACTCGAGCCTCATTATTTAGCCGTGCTCCTGGCAGCGGTTGCCAAGCTTTGGGCTTTTACCTGAATGAATGCACCCTTGAGTGTCCTCAGTGTCTCTTCCCCCTGCCTGAGTGAGACGAAGCTTTGTAAATACGGGAGGTGGAAAATGAAGTCGTGCCCTCCGAAACTCAAGTTCCAGACCTACACGGTTATCCTTTTCACACATGGAGTGCTAAAACTGAGCCCCGGTGTGATGGGGGAAGTCTGTTTCCCAACTGTCCAGTCAGCACAGCCGCATAAAATGAACTCCAGCCGGCTGTAAGTCACTAATTTAATGAATAATTGAGGTCTGTGGTTCTTACAAGCGTTAGATGGGTGACTTGATACTGGGGAGTGACAAACAATCAGTAACTTTAGACAGTAAGTTGCTTACATAATGCACTCACATGGCTAACAATTTACTGTATTACCAGGTTATCAGGTATACCTGTAATCGAGTGCAATCCATTACAACGGCCATGTAATACTGTCTGTGGTGCTTTTAATGTTTAATTTTTATTGACAGGTTTTTTTCTTTGTTTTTTAGAAGTTATGATTAAGTTTTGTGGTAGTTTTTAATCTTGCGTTGGACTCCAGCTGATTAAAATGTTGTCAGGTTGTTAAATAGGCGTTATCAGTCGCTATAAGCCCCATAGATGTGGGTTAACAGGGGCCTACTACACCCACTAGTAGGTTCTATCATCGATTCACATGGTAGATCACCAAAAGAAGGAATAAAAGAACACAACAGTGACCGTAGTAATTACAACAGGAGCAGAAGCGGAAGTCAGGCGCTGTAGTATAGACTGTGTGGAGGTAGGGGACCTCTTTACTTGATATTCTCAGAGCTAAACTCTTTCTTCTGCTCCACTAGCTCACTTGTTTGCTCACACCATCACACACATTCCCCACCGCTCTTTCTTTCCTTCACTCAGTTCCCATGTACACGCCAACCCGGTCTTACGGGAAGGCGTATAAATACCACGACATTACACGGATATTTCGCGTGTCATTTGTATGCCACGCAAATGTCCGCAGTTAGGTTCTGGCAAGAAAACCACTTAGTTAGGTAAAGGAAAAATGTCATGGTTGGGCTTCAAATAAGTATGTAAACTAAGTAGGGCTGTCAAAGTTAACAGGATAATAACACGTTAGCGCAAATGCGTTTTAACGACACTAATTCCTTTAACGCCGTTTTAAAGATAGAGTGAATATACTGGTATCCTGTGAAACTAGAAAACCTAATGAATCCATTGGTATCAATCATGTCATACTAGCTTGTCGGGAAGGAGGTTAAATAATGCTCCAAACTTGCGCTAAATTTTGGTGAGGACAAACTGTCATGGCCATTTTCAAAGGGGTCCCTTGACCTCTGACCTCCAGATGTGTGAATGAAAATGGGTTCTATGGGTACCCACGAGTCTCCCCTTTACAGACATGCCCACTTTATGATAATCACATGCAGTTTGGGGCAAGTCATAGTCAAGTCAGCACACTGACACATTGACAGCTGTTGTTGCCTGTTGGGCTGCAGTTTGTCATGTTATGATTTGAGCATATATATCTTTATGCTAAATGCAGTACCTGTGAGGGTTTCTGGACAATATTTGTCATTGTTTTGTGTTGTTAATTGATTTCCAATAATAAATATGTACACACATTTGCATAAAGCAGCATATTTGTCCACTCCCATGTTGATAAGAGTATTAAATACTTGAGAAATCTCCCTTTAAGGTACATTTTGAGCAGATAAAAAATGTGATTAATTTGTGATTAAATGTGATTTATCATGGACAATAATGCAATTAATCACAATTAAATATTTTAATCGATTGACTGCCCTAAAAATAAGTGAAATACGTACGGAAAACACGTCACAGACATCACTAAAAACATGTGACAATCGTCACTAACGTAACTTACAAAACAAAACACCAGTCAAAACCGGTCTCAAACACCGGTCTCCTAGTTTAAAGTCCAGTGTTTGTTGGACCCATCCACCTCTCCGCACGCCCACTATAAGTAGTCTTTCTCGCTCTTGTAGCCTTTTGAGAGTGGAATCAATCTTGTCATCTAAGTCTCTGGCTGAAAGCGAATAAGCGAAGTTCCCTCTAAATGTCACGCTATTCCTATGTCAAGAGATATGCTGTTTTTTGATCGTAACAGGAAGACAGGAAATTGTTTTGCCCTCCAGGCAACCTCTAGTTTCAGGTGAGATAAGGTAACATTTATAGGCAGGAACACAATAAACACACTTATTAGGATTCATGTTATATGGGATACTCATAATTATTGGTCCAGTTTAGATCCAATTTTATCTCGTAGATAAAAGACCAAGACAAGTAGAGGACAAAGTCTTTGTAAAGTTATCACCGTACCTCTTCAGTTCTGTAATAAAAATTGACCAGAAATCTCTCAGCAGATTTTGTACGTGCATAAAATTGCAATTTGAGTCTGTGCACATCATCATCATGTCTACCCTCTCATTCTCACTTTTTATTTCCAGCTCTTCTTTTGAAGTCGACCATTGAGAATAGACATCAGCAGAGATACAGTAGAGGAAGACGGAGAGAGAGAGAGACAGTGGGTGAATGTTGTGTGGAGTCACTCAGCAGTCAGCTTCTTATCTGTTTCTGCATCCTCCTCCAGATTTTTAGACATTCTAGGAATATCATTACCTTTTTTTAAAACTCAGTCATGACTCTGACATTTGAAATTTTGTTATGTCCTCCTACTAAATCATAATGTTACACTGACGCAGGACTATGTATACTGTGTTTGAAGACCGTAACTAACCATTATTGGCCGCGCTAGCAGCATGTCAGTCAATCGGTCCACCACTTTGGTCCAGACTGAAATATCTCAACAACTATTAGCTGGATTGACATCAAATTTGGTACAGACATTTATGGTTCCCAGTGGAGGAATGCTGCCAACTTTGGTGATCACCTGACTTTTCAACTAGCGCCACCATGAGGTTAACATTTGTGGGTTTGAGTGAAATGTCTTGATAACTATACCGGATGGACTGCCATGTTTGGTACAGACATGTACGTTCCTGTCAGGAAGAATTGTTACGCCTTTGGAGAACCCGACTTAAAGTTGAAGTAGGCCAGATTGGAGCAAATATGATTAAACAAAGTTATTATTATAAAACGGTCGCTATATCGTGACAGTAGTACATGAAAGAGGTAACCTGAAAAAAATCATGTTCCTCTGTGTCCTCCGGTGTCCTCCGGTGCTCCTAACAGCATCTGCAAGATTTCACAGACCCGTAGGAAAGCAAGCAGTAAGAGCTGATCTGAGTTCTGCTGTCCAGCTGCTGTCTATGACAGCCGACTGTCAATCACTCACAAACTCCGACCAAACGGTCAAACTAGGCAGCGCTGATCAGATATGAATCAATATTATGTTACGTTAATGCCTATTTCTCTCCTCAAATGTTTTCAGAATAATAATTCATACTTTGAATTGGAATTATAAACAGGTTTTTCCTCAAACTTCTTTTCATTTAACAAAAAACCTGCAAACTTTTCTCTGTCTATTAGTAGCTCTGCCTCAATAAACAGTATAAAATACCAGTTTACATCAGGTAATATCTTATTAAAAAGGAAGTAAAAAAGACTAAGCCTCTGACCAAGAATTCAATATCAACATTTAGTAGTTTTCAGTACTCCGTTAGTGCTGTGCACATTTCAGTATAAAGTATAAAGGTTTGATACCTTGCCCTGATAATGCTGCATTTGCTTGCAGCATATTTATTGAATAGCAGTTCAAACGGCCTGATTAGACACCACATTTTCAACATTTTCATTTGGATTTTACTGCCAGCTTTAATCAGTTGCTTTAACAATGAATAACATAATTCTCTCAGCTGCCAAAAACGCCTGGCATTCATATAGATGTTCCCTCCAGAGCCCAAACAAACATCCAACCTTCAGTCTTACCGAACCCCCCCCGAGGGACATGCTGTCAACACCAGCGGTCAGGCCGTTTCATATCTCTCCTTTTCAAAATTATAACCTACTATGAGCTTTCATTTCACAGGGCAGCAGCCCGCCATTTTATATGCAGCAACCATTTCATTGAAGCTGAAAGCAATAGAGATCACTTGTTACTTTTTAAGACAAGGAAATGAATCACCCATCCTGGAAAAGGAGGTAATACGTGACTCTCTCTAACACTCCCTTCCTCTCTGCACCACAGCGGAGGGCAAAGGGTTTATTTGAGCGATCCCAGTTGTAGCTTTTTAATCTAAAACATTTATGATGTTACACCGTCCAGAGAGAGATGTTGAAGTGAGCCACAGAAACTCTCCACTATCAGAAAAACACATATACAGACACTTTTGTGGATTATATGTGCTTGTGTCAAATCTGTACGGAGTCATATGCAGAACCAGTTAAAAGCAATTTAGAGCTTTTAACTGAAAATCATTTAGTGAAACATGACAGCTGTATTCTGCTTATATGTAGTTTTATATATATATATATATATATATATATATATATATACACACTGTATATATATATATATATAATATGTTACATGACAAAAACTACTTAGTTAGGTTTAGGAAAAGATCGATTTGGTTAGGCTTCGACAACAAAACTACTTAGTTAGGTTTAGGAAAAGATTGATTTGGTTATTTAGACAACAAAACTACTTAGTTAGGTTTAGGAAAAGATCGATTTGGTTAGGCTTCGACAACAAAACTACTTAGTTAGGTTTAGGAAAAGATCAACTTGGTTAAACTTCGACAACAAAACTACTTAGGTTTAGGAAAAGATTGATTTGGTTGGACTTAGACAACAAAACTACCTACTTAGTTAGGTTTAGGAAAAGATCAACTTGGTTAGGCTTCGACAACAAAACTACTTAGTTAGGTTTAGGAAAAGATCGATTTGGTTGGACTTAGACAACAAAACTACTTAGGTTTAGGAAAAGATCAACTTGGTTAGACTTCGACAACAAAACTACCTACTTAGTTAGGTTTAGGAAAAGATCAACTTGGTTAGACTTCGACAACAAAACTACTTAGTTAGGTTTAGGAAAAGATTGCGGTTTGGGTAAAAATAACACCGTAAATGGCGTAACTTAAGTACATAAGTTATGTGACAAAAACTACTTAGTTCAGTTCAGGAAAACATCATGGTTTTTGCTTAAAATAACTCCGGAAGTGCCGTAACTTTACGGAAGTAACGCGACAAATAAATCAACTTTGACTTCTGGTTTCAAACGGGTCGCGAACACCAGTTCGCCAGAGGTCAAGTGTTTTCTGACCGTCCCATCCACCCCAACCTCCCCCCTATTCAGCTCTCTATACTTCCTGTTTCACAATTACTTGGATTACATAATAATGTTTTTTTTGCTGACTATCACAAAAAAAAAATGGGAAATTCATGTCTATGTCTGGTTCACCAGTTAGTTGCTAACATTGTCTGGCATCTGGTGCCGGGTCGGTAGTTCAGTTTCACTGAAAACAGCTGCCTGCTGCTGCTGGAAATGATGTTGATGAGAGTGCGTTGTGGGTCAGAAAACCAAAACAAATGAGCTTAAAGACACTAAAATACTCTGAGAACTGAGGAGACACCTTTCACATCCACTTTTAATACAAAAATATTGATGAGAGCAGCTTTAAGTTGCTGTGGCTAGCCATAAAAATAACACTGTACAGATCATAAACAGTTGCCCATTACTATGTTTTACCAGGTACCTTTTTCTTTCCCTTGAGTGATTTAGTCATCAAGTAAAGTGCTATGCAAGCTGCTCAGCCTCAGTCCTGTAATATGTTGAGCCAGTTTCCGGCCCTGTGCCCAACCCCACCCAGAAATGCCCCCCGTCGTGATGAGTCCAGGGTTAATTGGTTATGTTGGTACTAAAAAAAGGACCGGCAGCAGCTCCAGACAGCGGTAAAACATCTGACGTCCGCCCTCACCTGTTTCTTTCAAAGAGATAACCACTAATGTGACAGCCTGGCTTGTTAAGTTGGTGCGTCAGCAGAAGATCTCTGACACTCTGCTTTTTGGATACACATCTCTGCTTCAGTCCTGTCCTTTCAATGACATCACTCGCTTGCTCGTTCATTGGACAGAGCGCCCTGTCAGTCTGACACACTGACCAACGGCGGCCTGCGTGGCGCCTGGTGGTTCAGCAGTGGGGAGTGTGGCAGATGCAGGGCTGTAGCCATGGCGACAGTGGATGCTGAGCGCTGCCACGACTTTGTGTAGGCAGAGTCTGAATGGGGATGACATCACTCAGGGAGACAGGAGAAAAACAACATCTTCAGTTCCTGTGTCTGTTTTTCTGCCCATGACGGTAACACAAAATGTTATTTGGAGACAAAGACATTTGTTTCTTGGACATAAATACCTGGAAATTAAATTTGATTCCCTGTAAAAAAACCTGTTTATGTCTTTATGATGTAATAAAAAGAGTTAACCAATGATAGTTTATGAAAGCCAGTGCGGATATGTTTTGAGGGTACTGTAGCCAACAAAAAACAATATTTATGCCCCATTATTTGCCACAAATCACACAAGTGTTCAGTGTCTTTGCCAGAATGATATTCCTGGAAAAGCTTTGGTTGTGTAAATGTAGAATTATACACCATGAATATAAAAATGCTAGGGTAAAACTCAATATTATACATAAAAAAAATATATATATAGTAAAATTTGTTTTTTAAAATGTCATTAAAAAAAACCCATTTAAAATATTAAAAAAAATCCTAAATATCATTTTTAAATGTTTGAAAAAATTTAAAGCATAAAAAAATCAAAATTGAATAGGGTGAATATGCTTTAATTGTGTAAATGTAGAATTAATATACAATGAAATTCAAAAATGCCAGTAAGAAAACTATGTTTTAAATATATACAATCACAAATATACTTAAAAAAAAAAAATCCAAATATACCAAACAATATTTAAAAATCTCACACAAAAAATTCAAACCCCAAAAATTCCCAAAATATTTTAAAAATTTCAGAAAAAAACGCAAATTAATCTTCTTTTTTTTTTTTACAACAAATTAGAAATATTTTGAAGCATTATTTATTGCTATATTTCAGAAAATAATAAAATATGACAAACTATTGCTAAACATATAGATTAATCGATAAAACTTGAAAAGAAAATACCACTTCAGTGCAGCTTTACTGACTGACTGGTGCATATATATATATATATATCCACTACTTTATAACAGATCAATATCAGCCAAGTTACACCAGTATGTAGCTGCTGGTTGTCACTTGTGTTGCTGTTTTCCTCAGCATGTGCACTTTTGCAATCTCCCAGGTGACAACATGGGAACAAACACTGTACCTCCATTACTGTTTGGATGCTGTATACCTCTTCCTCACTGAACCTCCTCTCCTCCTCCTCCTCCTCCTCCTCCTCCCTCTCTGGCTCTGACTCACCGCTCCGGGGATGAGGGCCCGGCCCCTCCTTCAGATGACATCAGAGGGCTTGAAATAGCAGCAGCATTAAAGCTTCCAGTCATGGGAGCCTGCTGCGAGGCCTGCAACCCAGGGCAACCACTTCCAGCTGAAGGGGGGAGCGAGCTGGAGGGATGGACGGACGGACGGGCGGGCGGGGGTGAAAAAAACAAAGTGACAGTGGAGATAATGAAGTGGCGGGCGCAACAAGTCAAAGGGGGTCACTGGCTCGACCTCCTCTGAGAGCTAATATCACACGCTGATGGGGTGCAAAATGCGAGAGCTGCAATTATGTTTTTTCACTGGTGGATCTGCTGTTTCTCTCATGTGTCCTTATTGTATAATCAAAGCATAAAATATACTAGATGATTCATATTGTAGATGCACATGCTGTACAGTAAGTGGTGGAAGAAGTATTCAGATAATACACTAAAAACACTCTGTTACAGGTAAAAGTCCTGCATTAAAAATCCCACTACTTAAGTAAAAGTATTAACAAAAGTAAAGTATCAACTGTTCTTTGTCTCAAAAGTACAATTTCTTCCAAAATCAGTTAAAGTTCATATGATAATAAAGTTCAACACATTCTCACTCTCAACTCGTCAAATACCACCGCTCGGCAACAGAAACCGACTCACGGGGTATACCCTCCTGCGTTACATTTGGACGAACCAGGGACGGCGTGTCAATATAAGATAAATGATAAATGCATAGTGTCATTTCAAAATAAACTTCCGTTTTCACAGAAGTTAGGTTTAGGCAACACAACCACTTAGTTAGGGTTAGGAAACGGTCGTGGTTGACGTTAACTTCACTGACTAGCGACTCACGGGACTGACGAGTCCAACGAGTCACGTGACCAAAGATGTACGTGACAATATAAGTCAACGTTACTTTTAGTTACGTTTTATTTATTTATTTATTTTTTTTACACACCGTTTTATTAAGTCTTATGTTCAACATTTTATTTTGGCCTATGTTTTTATTCTATTTTAACTTGGACTTCTAGTCCACAGAGATAACAGATTGAGCTAGCAGACCATTAAAACCTACTGGTAAAAAGCCAATCTGTTATCTCTGTGCACTAGAAGGCCATACAAAACCCATGTGCCCTAAAAATTCAGTTAAAATGACGCAAATATGCTGTGTACCACGCCCTCATGTTGAACCTGAGCTTAAGAATGACCAGTCTGGTAAAATGATCAACATTGAAGTTGATGGAACAACTATCAAGGCCCTACTTGAATCTGGGAGTGATCAGACACTTGTGCACAGGAAGTTTGTACCACCCAATATTATCAACACCAGAGTCACCATCCCAATCTGTTGTGTGCATGGAGATGAGAAGGGCTATTCAACAGCTGTCATGTACTTAAAAATAGAGGGGCAAACTTACCACTTGAACATTGGGGTTGCTGCCATGTAAAGCACTTTGCAACTATGTTTGGAAATGTGCTATACAAATAAAGTTTATTTATTTAGTTTCACACGGGACAGGAACATTGGTCTCCTGGTTGAAAAGTTTGTTTTTACTCATCTTGTTGTATAATTTATATTATTTGTACATTATTTTTATATTGTGAAATATTGAATTTTTTAAATAATATTAATTCATAATTTTTTGTAATGAAAAATCTGAACATGTACTTTATGTAACTACTGTATTGAACTTCATAAATAAAATATTGAAGGAAAAAAAAATATTTCACCGCTAGATACGGCCAAATTCTACACACTGCACCTTTAAAGTATATATATTATGCAGAATAATATATACTGTATTACAATATTGGCTTCCAAAATGTCATGGAGTAGAAGTTTAAAGTAGCATGACATGGAAATATTCGAGTAAAGTACAAGTAACGTAAAATTGTTCTCGAGTAAATGTACTTAGTGACATTCCACCACTGCTATTATGCAATATAAAGCCTAATAAAGACAGCCAAATGGCTTTTTCTGTAGAATAATCCTTGCAGGATTTTTACTTGTAAGTGAGTATTTTTATAGTATGGTAGTGGTACTTCTACTTCAGTAAATGATCTGAATACTTCTTCCACCACTGCTCCTGTTTTAAATCATCTGTCAGTAGAGAACAGCCAAATGGACTTTATGTATAGATCCTTTAAATGAGGCCAGTTGGTGAGTAAAGGTTCATCCTCCCTCTCTTCCTCAGTTTCCCTCTCACTCGTCTGGTTTCTCTCACACCCAAACACTCACTGTTTATCCTTATCTGTCTCCTTCCTGTCTCACACACAAGACCTGTCTGTGTTGATGGAGTGTGAACAAAAGAGGAAAGACAACCACTGGACGCCTGAACCATGACACCACCCTCCTCTCCCAGTGTGAAACAGAGAGACCCCCCCCCCCCTGTGAAAGAGCTTGAGCTGTGTGGTCGAGCGTCGTAGAGAAGTAGGTCAGGAGACATGAGGACCGTGAGCGTGAGAATAACACGCGCCGACATAAACAGCCAACACCACTACTTCCTGTCTATCTGCAGCCATCACAACAACACCAACAACTATTCCCACCCCCAACCTCTCTCTCTCTCTCTGTGCATACAGGATATGGTCCTTACAAAGTAGATGTTAGATGTGATTCACACTGGGGGCCTGCCGCTCTGAAATATGTATGCACTAAAAGTACCACGAGGTGCTCGGGATAAAAGCATCCACCGCTCTGTCGTCTCTAACCTGCATGAGGAATACTCTGTTAAAAACACAATATCAATTCTACAGAATGGCATCTGCACACTGAATACTTATTTAGTACAATTAAAACATTTAAGATCAATACATACATATATACATAATTTAAACTACTTACACTTAAAGGGTGAGTCCATCTGCGTTTGTGTAAAATTACTGTTTTTGTGAATGGAGTCTGGTGACTTTGAAGAGAGTGATATAACGGCTTCAGTTCCCCTTCAGAAAGGTCTGTCTGACGGTGACGTTAAACGGTTGTGGACGAGAGCTGCAGAAAAACATATTTTAGCTACCTAAAAAAAAAATCAATATCAGTTTAAAAGGTACTATATGTAACAATTTACATGTATTAATTGCTTAGTATTGCCATTGTGTGAACAGATTGTAATGTAACTTAAAAATCTTCCAAGACTTTCTCGGTTGCCTGTAACAGCCTGTAGTCTGATTTCTATTAAAAGGAAATTGTTTAGTTTTCACATATTTTAGTTATTTTTTGGATATTTTTACAGACATTTTTTTACAATTCTTTTCAAATATTTCACTAATAATTTCCCGACATTTTTCGGATATTTTTCTAATTTTTTCAAATGTTTTTTTCATGCTTTTAGGCTCTTTACAAATAGATGTTATTTTGTTTAGTTTTCACATATTTTACAAATTTTTCAGACATTTTCCCAGATTTTCGGACATTTTTTCCAATATTTTTGCACATATCTTTACTAATACTTTTTACTATTTTTTTCCCATATTTTACTAATTATTTCCCAACATTTTTTGGATATTTTTCAAATTTTTCCGTATGCTTTTTTCATGCTTTTAGGCTCTTTACAAATATATGTTTTTTAGTTTAGTTTTCACATATTTACAGCCACTGGTGTTATTAATAACAGGGATTCTCTGAAAGTTACATATAGTACCTTTAAGTGTACGCTATATTTAGAATATGTTCACCGCTTCACCTCGCCATCAAACAGCCCTTTACGACGGGGAACTGAAGCCACTATCTATTCTTTCTTCAAAGCCACCAGACTACATTCACAAAAACAGTCATTTTACCTCGCAGAACACGGGAGTTGCTGGTTTACCAGATCCAAACTAAAGTGGCGTCCACACAGCAGAACATTGCTTAGCTTCGGTGCCCATCTAAGTTACTGTACGTAACATTAATACACCAACTATTCTGATGTACATATACTGTATATGTAGAAGCATCATCATGCAGAAACCAACCTACGTCAGGTCACGTGCGAAAACGTTTCTAAAAGGGCTTGGTAAAATAGCATTGTGACGCTAAAACATATGAACTTCGACAAAAATGTGAATGTTGGGATTTGAATACATAAAGAACTCCACTGAGAAGCTACAGAATGATATAAAAACCTACAAAAAAAATCACCCTTTATCATACAAAGGTTGAAATTCAAGCCAAAATTTAGCGCAAGTTTGGAGCATTATTTAGCCTCCTTTACGACAATGGATTCCTTAGGTTTTCTAGTTTCATATGATTCCAGTATTTTCACTCTAGCTCTAAAACTGAGCCCTCTACAACCTAAAAATCACAAGTTGCGTTAAAGAAATTAGTGGCATTAAAACAAATTTGATCACGTTAACTTTGACAGCCCTAATTAAATTGTGGGAAAAGCTGTTGTTTGCAACTATAGACCATGTAAAATTCAAACAAATATGCACGTAGCTTGTTATAAACTTGAGGACAAAACAAACCAGCCAGTGATTTTCTACTGGTAGATTTATATTCATTAAAGAAGTAAATTTAAGTATTATGTAAATATGGTTTCACGGGAGTTTTCCTGATAAGTATTCAGTATGCAAAACAGAAAAAAAACTATTCTATGAACCAATTACGCATTCAAGAACACTGACTGATAAGAAAAATAAAATATGCTGTTGATTTATTAAATTCATGTGAAAATGTTGCAGCTTTAAGAACAAGGCAGGGAGTGTGAGATAAATTAGAGGCTGACAGGCTGCTTTCTGCTTGAAGACAAGCCAGGCACCTCAAGGACATCAAAACACGAGGCTGTGTGGGCATCAGAATCACAAGTAAGGAGACGGATGGAAGGCACTGTGCAGAGGGGAATTATCTAAGTATGTACTGCCATAGCAACTCCAGTCCATACAACAAGTGTACAGTCTGTACTTTATCAAATGATTCATGTCTAATTAACTGTGCAGCAGCAGCAGGTCGCATAATGGTTCAGCTATAATGACTTCATTCTACTGATGATCACAGAGCTTCATAATGCATTTACAGTTATAGATGCTTCATCTTATTATACATCACATTTAGGTTCAGGAACATATTGTGTCACTTAACGTTAGTGTTATCTGGTAATGCAGATAGTTTATGAAATTTGAACATGAACTTGATGTGGAGTTCAGCCTTCAACTGTTAATTCCCAACCGAGGGAGGCAGAAAGAGAGACACTCTAGACATGAGGTCATTAATCTGCAGTCGAGACACGTGTGTTTAAGGACACCTGCCGAGGGTGAAATATGTATAAGTATCCTTATGTGAACTTCATTCAGTGCCTCTCTGCTGCCAGCCAGCTGGGACATCAGCATTTGCAAATGTGAATTTTATGTATCGCAATAAAACTCCAAAAGGACACGCTCGCTCTCTGTGAAATCATTCAGTCTACAGATTTAAAGTGCCACTACAGATAGTAGGTCATAAAAAAGTGATAGTATGGTATGACATAATAAAGTCATAGTATAGTATGATGAAATTTTTTTTTTTTTTTTTTTAAAAAAGGCATAGTATAGTATGTCAAAAAATATTCTAAAAAAGTCATAGTATATAGAAAAATATTCTAAAAAAAGTCATAGTATAGTATATAGAAAAATATTCTAAAAAAGTATTATAGTGTATCAAAAAATATTATAAAAAAAGTCATAGTATAGTATATAGAAAAATATTATAAAAAGGTCATAGTATAGTATATAGAAAAATATTCTAAAAAAGTATTATAGTATATCAAAAAATATTATAAAAAAGTCATAGTATAGTATATAGAAAAATATTCTGAAAAAGTCATAGTATAATATGTAAAAAAAATTATAAAAAGTCATAGTATAGTATATAGAAAAATATTATAAAAAGGTCATAGTATAGTATATAGAAAAATATAAAAAAGTAATATTATGGTATATCAAAAAATATTATAAAATAGTCATAGTATAGTATATAGAAAAATATTATAAACAAGTCATAGTAGAGTATGTCGAAAAATATTATGAAAAAGTCATAGTATAGTATTTAGAAAAATATTATTAAAAAGTCCTAGTATGGTATGATGAAAAATTTCATGAAAATATTTACAGTATAGTATGTCATAAAATTCAGTATAGTATGCTATAAAAAAGGTTAAGTTAAGTACCTCAAAATTGTACTTAAGTACAGTACTTAGTTATATTCCATGAGTTTTTTTAACGGTAGAATGTAAACAAGGACATGACCTATACAGCCTTATAGACAAATATCATGAGTTGATTATTCTCTCTTCTTACACAGAGAAAAGATGAGTATTTATATTTATACAAGTATTTCAAACAGCAGAAAAAAAGTATTCACTTGGCTCTTAGTAATAATAATCTTTGCAAATTGCATGATGGCAAATAACTAACAACATTCTTATTTAAATGGTTTAAAAACCCTCATTTGTTTTCAAGAAAATCATGAAGAAATATATCAGAGGAATGTAGAAAAACAGTTGAAACCCCATGATGAAAGCTAATTAGTTCCCTTTTTCAACAGTGTTGTCTAGATTCTATGTAGATGTTTACTAAAGTGATATATTTGGGCAGTCAAATCTGGTGAAGAGGAAGTCTGTCTGCAGACTACAGCTGGTCAGTCACAAAGAAAAAGAAGAGCCATCAGTGGTTAAACTCTGCAGGTCTCTCAGTCAGTCTTAAGATAATTACCTGACTGTCTGAGACTCACACATCAGTGGTACGAACAGTGAATTTCATGCTCCAGTGATTGTTTTACATTTATAGGGCATTTTCTGACATATTTTCTGCCAGGCCTGTAATATTTAATCACAAGTCAGGCCTCCGCAGTAAACTGACAAAGCTAATTTCATCATCTTTTCACACATATCACAACTGCGACAGACAACTTCCTGTTTTCAGCTCTGTGTTCCTGCAACATGGTGATGTTTTATTTTCATTATGTGTGATGTTCTCGTGGCTTTTCACATGTTTTATGGCTCTCATAATGTAAAAATATATAACTTAACGTTATAACATGTTTTTGTTTATTCATGCAGATGAAATGTCTATCAAGGCAAATCTTTTCTTTTTTTAAGGCTTTCACATTTTGCTTGTAAACCACACAGCAATATATACACAAGTTACCACATAAAATCAGAAAACTGAGCAATAGTTATTAAAACACATCAGTGGAGTAGACAGAAATCACAGCATGGGTGGGCACAGAGAAAACCAGGTGGGCCGAGCCAGTCCAAGACCAAAATCTACTTAAAGAGGACCTATTATGCTTTTGTGATTTTTCCCTTTCCTTTAGTGTGTTATAAGTATAGTATTGTATGCCATAATAAAGTCATAGTATAGTATGTCATAAAAAGAAATTCATTGTATAGTATGTCGAAAAGTGTTATAAAAAAGTTATAGTATAGTTTATAGAAAATATTGTACAAAAAAGTTATAGTATAGTATATCGAAAAATATTGGGAAAAAGTCATAGTATAGTATGTCAAAAAATATTCTAAAAAAAGTCATAGTATAATATGTCGAAAATATTATAAAAGAGTCATAGTATAGTATGTTGAAAAATATTGTTAAAGTCATAGTATAGTGTGTCGAAAAATATTATGAAAAAGTTATAGTATAGTATGTTGAAAATATAAAAAAGTCATAGTATAATATGTCAAAAAATATTATAAAAAAAAGTCAGAGTATAGTATGTGGAAAATATTATTAAAAAGTCATAGTATAGTATGTCGAAAATATTTAAAAAGTCATAGTATAGTATGTCATAAAATTCAAGTACAAGTACCTCAAAATTGTACTTAAGTACAGCACTTGGACACATTCCACCATAACACCATAAAGCAGAGCAGTCAGCAGGTGACTGCTGGTATCATTTATTTTCCTCTCTAGCATCGTTATCTTGTCAACCACATGACTAAATAAACCTTGATCTCTTTGACATATTCATGCTTTGTTTAAAGTGACGCCTCCTCCCACAGGCAAATGTTTCCCCCTCCCTTTAAGAGGGATATTGTGGCCCGGCTGAAGAGAAGCGCACCCAGTGAAAAGAGGAGCTGCAGCACAGCCGGTACGAGAAATATAAAGCGTTTTTTGAATTAAAGTATGTAAACATGTTCTAGTAGAAACCCAAAATACAAGTATGCACCTGAAAATAAGTATAATAGGTCCTCTTTAATAGGTTCTGAAACGATTATGTTAACCAAAATAGGCCTTTACAACTATACTTCCCTGAATGCACCACAGTTTAATCATACAAGCCTCATACATCATCATCATCAGAGGTAATGTTACAGGCATGCATACTACGTTGTGTATATAAAGCAACCTGTTACATTAATCATTCAATATGTATTCCAGCATATTTGCACTCTGCACCATTGCAATATTGTTTATAATTCACAGAAACAGCCTGACACTGTGTATGCTTGTTATATTCTTTTTCTCTATATATATTTATCTTCTTTCTTTACTCTTGTTCAGCTTTGTTCACCTTGTTTTAGCTGCATTTCTATGTACAATAAGAGCAAAATAGCCAAATTCCTGGTAGCCTCTATGTGTGTAGGCCTACACATACCTGACCAATCAAGCAGGTCCTGATCCAACAAGACAAACATTTACATCGTAGCATAGCCTGGCACAGCGGCCACATATTCACACAGCATCATTAATCATGCATTTGGATAAAGAACCTGCATTAATGTTAAAAATAATACACTTTAACACATGCAGCCTGGCACAGCGGCCACATATTCACACTCACAGCTGGCAGCAACATCAGCATAAAATCCAATTGTACACCAAAAACACACAAAAACTATACCCAATAAACAATAACATTAAAAACTGTAAATGATCTTACTGTTGATGATTGCAGCAGGAGACGACAGGACTTGATGTTGAACACTGAAAGGAGTCTCTTTGAAAGGAGAGTTCAGTCTGATCTGAGGCCCTGACGCCAGTTTAGAAGAGTCTTCCACCAGCAGGCCTACAGCTTGTCATGTGAAGGGTAACGAGGGGCCACATAATGTCATCATTAGTTGGCACTTAATGAGGAGAAACTGGAGGTCTTGGTTGAGAGTGATGGCTGAACTGGAGAGGACATCTTCCTCCTGCTCCTCAGGCTTCTGTTCATACCTGCACAGGTGTTTCGGTTTAATGAGTGACCGTGTTATCAGGTGACTTCCAGCCAAATGTGCTCGTAGTGGCCTAACTTTTATTGGCGTAGGTAATAAACCCAGAGGAGTAGACTCTTTATTTAAAACTGATAAAGTTGAATTCAAGTCTTTCTGTTCCTGTTTTCAACAGCTGAGCAATCAGGACACCTGAGTGAGAGAGGAGGGGCTCCCAAAACATCTGACCAATCAAATCACAGCAAAAACTAGATCTGACCAATCACATCACAGCCTGAACTAGAAGTAAAAAACAATGTCTGAGGTCGAAAAGTCAAAAATTAATGTCTTTTCCTAAAAACTTTTTTTTGACCTCGATGAAAAACGTATATATATATATATATATATATATATATATATATATAGCTATATATTTCTTACTGTTAAATTATTTATCATTATGGCTGTCAATTGATTACAATATTTAATCGCGATTAATCGCATGATTGTCCACAGTTAATCGCAATTAATCGCAAATTAATCACACATTTTCTATCTGTTCAAAATGTACCTTAATTGACTTATTTAGTTATTTGACTAAACTTTAACTAAAAGTTGTGGATGTTTTTGACAGATGGTTGTGGTAAGTTTTGACTTAAATTAACTGTCCAAAAAGAGAAATTGGTCACAAATTAGCCGACAGTTCTGAGTCAAAACATTATTTGTATTTATAATAGGGCTGTCAATTGATTAAAATATTTAATCTTCATTAATCTTGATTAATCAATTTTTTTTTATCTGTTCAAAATGTACCTTTAAGGGAGATTTGTCAAGTATTTAATACTGTTATCAACATGGGAGTGGGCAAATATGCTGCTTTATGCAAATGTATGTATATATTTATTATTATAAATCAATTAACAACACAAAACAGTGACAAATATTGTCCAGAAACCCTCACAGGTACTGCATTTAGCATAAAAGATATGCTCAAATCATAACATGGCAAACTGCAGCCCAACAGGCAACAACAGCTGTCAGTGTGTCAGTGTGCTGACTTGACTATGACTTGCCCTAAACGGCATGTGATTATCATAAAGTGGGCATGTCTGTAAAGGGGAGACTCGTGGGTACCCATAGAACCCATTTCCATTCACATATCTGGGGGTCAGAGGTCAAGGGACTGCTTTCAAAATAAGATTCCTCTAAACATGAAATATAAGGTAGAATAGATAAATATTTCAAGTTCAGTTTCCTGTGCAAAGCAGTCCCTCAATAAAAAACCATTTCAGTCCCTCTTGACTTAAGAGAACCCCCTGTCCTTTTTTCTTCTGTATTTTTATCTATTTATTTATTTATTTCTCAGATTTAACTTTATATTATTCATGAATCTCCCTCTGGTCGTGTTTCTGTGAGTTTTTTAGTTGCATGTTTTTATCTTTAGCGTAGGTTGTGTGTGAGCTGATGTTATGTTTATACATAACGCATGTATGTGTAGATGTATGTTTATTCATCTGCATCCATTATAGTGACGTTGAGTGACTTAATGTGTGTGCTTTTTGTGGTCCGTCATATTTTTGTTAAATCGTACTGACCAGTCTTTTATTTAAAGTGTTTTGTTTGATTACCTTTCAATCAATCAATCGATCAAACTTTATTTATAAAGCACCTTTCAAACAAGTCAAATGCAATTCAAAGTGCTGGAACGACAATTGACAAAAATATAGAGTGTTGAAAATGGATTTAGAGACTAATGCACACCAAAACAACCAATATAAAAGTTCATTGAATAAGAAAGCAATAAAAGATGTGTATTTAAGATAATACAAGATAAATAAAATACAAGGAAATAAAAATAAATAAAACAATTATGAAACTACACAAAATAAGCAGATTGTATTAAAATAATAACATTTTAATAAAATAAAATAGAATAAAAGAGATAATAATAATTGATTCACTGCTGTATTGCTCTATGTCTACATCTCTTCGGTTCAAATAATAATACAAATTTGATAAAAAAAGAAAAAGAATGACGACTTCACTCATTCCACAACTTAATGCCATTGAAAATTTATTGTGATATCTGATAGTTTACATTAGAGTGAAAACAGACATGTGACATGGCTTTACTAAGACAGAATGCAAAGCAATGTAGTCAAATAAAAAGCATATAATATTTTTGTTTTTAAATTTAGGAAAATAATAATAATAATAATAATAATAATAAAACAGGCACGACATATAGCCATTATAAATACAACATGCTTTAGACCTTAAACTGTAGTTTAACAGTCCTAAGAAAAGAACTTGTACAGTCTTTTCCCCCTGTATACCCATCTTAACTTTGATCCTTTCAGGTACGTCTTTTTAGAAAGTAACAAAGCTCAAAAAGTAGGTAGCCAGTGTCACAATAAAACAAAAAATAACAATAAAAAGTAAACAGTTTTTTCAGCAGCAAATATCTACATGTTTTTTCATCATCCAGGCTGCTTTGACGCTGTTGAGTTCAGAGAATCAAAACATTCTACAGAAAGACAATGTCATACGCGACAGGATTTCTCCTCTTTAATTTTGGTTTAGCAGTTTGAATCTCCAGGAGACACTCGACCCCTGGCGTCCTTTCCTGCCCGCTGACACATGACACTGATGCATTCGATAGAGCCTGGTTCTTATTTGGTACACACCGGCGGTGACACTGGCAACTGCTTTTTGTTGGTTCGACTTAGACTGACTGATCGAAGGGAGAGTATAGAGGCTCTGCAGGCGGCCGCTGCTGGCGCCATCTCGGAGGTCCTTTGGGAGGAGCTGGCTGTGTAACAGTTAACAAGTCGGTCCATTCAGTAACAATTTAAGAAGACGTGAATGGTCTGGTAAGGTTTTTTTAAATTTCCAAACGTAGCTACCAGTGCCATTCTCTTTGCTCAATGAGTTTGGAAAAAGTTAAAACTAAACAAACTGGCTGGTTTTTGACATAAAAGCTGCATCCCAATTCAGGAGCTGCAACCTCTGAAAGGATGCAGCCCCTTCGGAGGAAGTAAAGGCCAGCGTAGCCTCACGGACATAAAACCAAATGGTGCATTCAGGCGCTCTTTGTAAAGTCATTTAAAGGGACTGTATGCAAGTTTTTACATGCATAAATGTTTTTTAATTGTTTTTTATTGACAATGTGTGAACAAGTTGTAACCTATCCTAAAAGATTAGACCTTTTGCGATTTTCTAGGTTTACGAATTGACAAAGTACAATGTACTATGACCCACATCTATGGTGCTTATAGCGACTGATGGCGCCTATTTAATGGCCTGATAACAGTCGAATCTGGTGGCAAAAACAAGACTTTCAGCTGCTGTTGAGTTGCTCTTTAAACAACGGGTATGCAGTGGATCGTGGGACACCGAGTGCTGCTATTTGAAGGAGTGTTTAAAGTAGAACAGGCCTTGTTTTAACCTGTTCAGAGTCTTGAAATGCAAACGCCAAAGAACGCAGCCCCTGAACTGGGATGTAGCGACTAAGCTCAGGTAGCTCATCACGATCAAAACAATAAATCAAATAGATCCGGGAAGTTACAGTTAAGTCAAAACCAGCACAAAAATAAATAAGTTCTCAAGAAATACAATCAGAAACTCACAGCCAAGCGTTGCCAAAAGCTAAGGACCTCCAATATGTCCGCCAGCAGGGTGCGTTTCATGACCTGAAAGCCCTCTATACAGGAGAGACTGACTGTGGTGGCGAAAGGGTCTCGGTAAAGGCTCTCCCCTGCGACATGGTGGGAGATTCCAGCTCGCCCCTCAATGTCTACATGGCTCAGCAGAGACCTAAACATCGGCCCTCTAACGGGCTCTCACCACACAAGCTAAATAAACAAGCTAACAGAAAAAAAACGAAAAAAAAAACAGGGATAAATCACTTCCAAACAAACTAACCTGGCTCTCGACCTCACAGATCACCGGGAGAGAAACCAAACAGCTGCGAAAAAAACGACAGGACAAATAAAAAACACTTCCAAACCAAAATAAAAAGGAGGAAAAAAAACAAAAAGAGAAATAAACTGTTTTGAGGAAAAGAAACATTCACTTTTCGTGTGCAGGCATGCATGTGGGCTAATACACATGCATGCACACACACACACACACACACATTCAGACACACACACAGCCAGAGGTACAGTGAACAAAAGTGCTTCAAGTTGGGGAAGTAAAAGAACTAACCCAGTAGAAATACGTATAAAACCTTAAATATGTTACTTTATGTACAAAAAACTGTAACACGGGCCAATATCTCAGCTGTTTGTCTTTATATTTTCAAGTAGGTATCTCACTGCTAACTATTAAGGGTTTGCATTGTCATTGTTTTTTAGGATAAAAGGTCGAGTGATCTGACTGACCTTGCCGGCAAAGTAATCGATCACTGCTGATTTTTAAATCTCTCCCATCCCACCCTGCCCCACCTCCACCTCCACCTCCACCTCCACCTCCACCTCCACCCGCTGCCAATCCATCCTCCTCCTCCTCTATGCTTTATTCTGAGAAATAATATACTGAATATCCATCTGTTTTTGCACCTCTAAATCTTAACGTAGAAAATATAAGCGTGTATGTATACCAAGTCTCTGTTGTCAAAACAAAAAAGAAAAGAAAAGAAAAACAGGGAAGATCTCAATGAGGATTTTGGTGAAGAACGTTATTTTTGAGGGCCACTTTGAACCAGAAGGTGGGGGGGGAAGACACATCGGTTCACAACGAAGGTTTTCGGAGTTATGCACTGCACAACAGAAAAATAAGAGGGGAGGCTGTTCATGTTTTGAAGAGGCACAAGATTCATACGGCTTAGAGGCAAATCACAAAGACACAATTCATACGCTCTAAGAGAGAGAGAGAGAGCGAGAGAGAGAGAGAGAGAGAGAGAGAGAGAGAGAGAGAGAGAGAGAGAGAGAGAGAGAGAGAGAGAGAGAGAGACGGATAAGCATTATAAAGTGCAAAAGACCTACAAGAGCGGGGAAGGAGATTTCTACGATAGCAGCAAAGAATCATCGGAAACTGCACTTTTCTCAAGCAAAACACAGGAAAAGCAGAATGTGTCGATATTATTTAAAGTAGGGCTGTCAAAGTTAACGCGATAACGCAAATTTGTTTTAACGGCACTAATTTCTTTAACACATTAACGCAACTTGCGATTTTTAGGTTGTAGCGGGCTGTTTTAAAGCTAGCGTGAAAATACTGGCATCATATGAAACTAGAAAACCTGAAGAATCCATTGGTACCAACCATGTCATACTAGAGTCGAGACCTGCTCCCTTTGTAGATATGAAGGGCTCATTCTAAGCTAACGAAAACAGAACGATTCTTAGTTTCCGGTTATTATACACTAATGGTAATGTTCTAATTATGAAAAATTGGAGACTAAAAATGAAATACAATTATCAAAACTGGAGATACAAATGGGTGAAAATATGAATATTTTCAATTCTATCTCAATTATTCCTCCATATATGAGATATTAGGTTTGTCATACATGAGATTTTACCAATTTGTGGGTACTTTCTTGCACGTTGCAAGTTAACGCCACTAATTTCTTTAACACATTAATGCAACTTGCGATTTTTAGGTTATATAGCTCATCATATGAAACTAGAAAACCTAAGGAATCCATTGGTACCAACCATGTCATACTAGCTTGTAGAGAAGGAGGATAAATAACGCTCCAAACTTGCGCAAAATTTTGGCGAGGAAAAACTGGCATGGCCATTTTCAAAGGGGTCTCTTGACCTCTGACCTCCAGATATGTGAATGTAAATGGGTTCTATGGGTACCCACGAGTCTCCCCTTTACAGGCATGCCCACTTTATGATAATCACATGCAGTTTGGGGCAAGTCATAGTCAAGTCAGCACACTGACACACTGACAGCTGTTGTTGCCTGTTGGGCTGCAGTTTGCCATGTTATGATTTGAGCATATTTTTTATGCTAAATGCAGTACATGTGAGGGTTTCTGGACAATATTTGTCATTGTTTTGTGTTGTTAATTGATTTCCAGTAATAGATATATACATACATTTGCATAAAGCAGCATATTTGTCCACTCCCATGTTGATAAGAGGATTAAATACTTGACAAATCTCCCTTTAAGGTACATTTTGAATAGGTAAAAAATGTGCGATTAATCGCGATTAACTATTTTAATTGATTGACAGCCCTAATTTAACTAAAATCAAATGATCTAGAAGCATCTAACTACAGTCTTAACGGAGACGACGACTAAAACCCTCGAACTGTCCAGGTCAAACTTTCTTTCCGTCTCCAACAATCATCTGTGAGAAGGCCATTAAAGAAAAATAAAGAGCGAACAAACGTTTTGCCTCTAAACTGAGATGAACCAAAGGCCTCTGCAAAGTGCAAACGAAGTAGCATCGTTCAAGTATGTCACTGTGTAATGCGTGAACACACACACACACACACACACACTATGCATATATACACACAGTCATATGCATATATACATATGTGCATGACAGCAAATATATATTTAGAATCCAATGTTCCAATATCTACGTACTACGAACATTTTCATAGTATTTATGGATATGTAATCATAGTATGTGTGTTTATATATATATATATATTCATATGTAGTTGTGTCTCTTATTGTTTCATTGCTAGACGATGGAATAATACAGTCTGCCCTGATGCTTTATGACATGTGGCCACTGATGTCACGTTCCCCAGTCTAGAAACTACTTCTGCTCCTTTTCAGGTCTTTTTTTCAACTCGTTTGCAAAATGGGACCAGCCACAATCGCACTTAGCCAAACACTACAAATATTTATATATCTATATATTTATATATATATATCCATTTATGTCCAACAAACAGGAGGTGCTGCTTTCAATGCTTTTTGGGTGCTGAAAAGTACCAGAAGGGGGGAAAATAAAGAAAATTCACAAGAAAGAAAAAAAAAAGATGAAAATAAAATCCCACACGACTGCAATCCCATCCTTTCACCACTTTTTTTTAAAAAAAAGCAAGATGCTGCTACATATTTGTAACTACAATAAACTCCCTTTCCCCCTCCGCTCCTCACCCGTCCCTGATTGCTCATTTGGACGTTAGCAAAGAAAAGCATGCTCAGCTATAGGCAGAGATACAACAACAAAAAAAAAAGACAAAACATGACAGACTTGACAGGGAAATAAAATGCTAACCAGTAACATCCATCTGCCATCAAACCAAAACCTTACCGAACCCACAAGTTAAAACTAACATTAAAATAATCTTCATCCGTCTCGCTGGGTGGGCAAAATAAAAGAAAACCCCTCAGTGAAGTCGATCTCCTTTCGCTTAGTGGTCGCCATTTCACCACAATCACTTGTAAAGCGTGGTTCGGTGGGGGGGGTGAGAGTGAGCGGGCGGGCCGGCAGGGCGTCAAACCCAAAAAGCTCCGGCGCTGCGAAGGAGAACACACAATCTTTAAAGTAACGACAGGACTCCTGTGACGTGATTTTTCAACAGTTGCTCCGTTTCCTCGTCGTCATTTTTTTTTTCTTTTTCAGTTTCACGATGAGCAGGTGGGTGTGTGTGTGTGTGCACGTGAAGGAGGCGAGAAGGGTGGAGGTGGAGGTGGAGGTTTTTCCTTTTTTTAATGGGGTCTGGGAGGGGAGGGCAGGGTGGTCGATGGTCGTCGCTCCACGCAGTTCAATAAAGAGCATTCCAAGGTCAGGAAAAAGAAAAGAGCAGCGTCACTCCCATCCGTTGTCCTTGATCATGTGAGCCAGCTCGATGATGAACTTTCCCTCTTTGTACTTTTGACTGCTCTCAAACGCGTGTTCCTGTAAAAAAACAACAGAAAAGAGAGAAAAACTTTAGTTCCAAACAGCGGTGGAATGTAACTAAGGACATTTACTTTACAAATTTAAAGTACTTGTACTTAACTTGATTAATTTCATGCCCATGTATACTTCTACTGCTCTACATCTCCGACGGAAATATTGTACTTTTTACTCCACTACATCTACAGTATATGACAGCTTTAGTTACTTTTTACTAGACTGTATATATGAAGTGGACGTAGTCACCGTGACGTCACCCATTGGTTTATGGACTACGGTTTTGAAGCCTTGAGTTTGGCATTTTGAAGTGACACGAGAGGGTGGAGCTAACGGTGCCTTCAAATGAAACTCGTGAGCTTGTGTTTACAACATGGGAAGTCGTGTACACGTTATGCTTGGCGTTCAAGTAGTTAAGTCCTAAAGAAAACCGCTGCTAAGCAATGACAATATTAACGTTACTGTCTGCGTCTAGAAGCCACAGAGGCTAACAATTTAGCAAGCTAGCAAGAGGGTAATGCAGGAAATGCAAAGGCATAATGACAGAGGACAAAGATGAGGCCGTTGGGAATATCAACATTTTCCTCAGACATATTATAAAATTACAATATACGACTAAAATTACAATAAATGTATTTGTTATGTACCGAAAAGTGAACTTCTATGGCCTCCGCCATTTCTGACAACGTCAACAAACACGTCACAACTCGTGAACTCGAAGCTTTCAGAACGAGGTTACGAAGGTCGTGAATACCACAAGAGGGGGGCGTTCATATGGACTGTTCTCGTGAACGCGGTAAACACGACCCCAATTGAAGGCACCAATCAACACATATATAAAACCATCTGTTATCAAGTATCTCCATGACAACTGAGCAAACTCCATCCACTGAGAGAGACTGCGAGATGTGGTTGAAAGCTAGTAAGCGATTTTGCTTTTGTATCATTTCTCCCATATGAAGAAACTTTAAATGTTACTGTAGTCGTCAAAAGGTGTTTTAGATATTTTTAAAGAGGGCCTGTCATGATTTTGTGCTTTTTATCTTTCCTTTAGTGTGTTATATATAGTTTTTTTTGTGCATGTAAAAGGTCTGCAAAGTTAAAAAGCCTAAAGTCCAAGCCAAAGGGCGTTACTCTCCCCAACAGAAACACCTCGCTTGAAGTTCTGCCTTTTCTTCCGTAACATGGTGATGTCACCAGGTAACACATTTGCGTAACGGTGGTGCGTTTCAGACATAGGGTGAAAAGAGGTGTTGCAGCATAGCAGGTATGAGAAAACGAAAGCGCTTTTTGAACATTAAAGCATGTAAACATCTTCTAGTAGAAACCCTTAATACAAGGATGCACCTGAAAATAAGCCTAGTAAGTCCTCTTTAAGTAATTATGCAGAAAAATGCATTTACAACACTGCAGAGGAGGCAAACATCATAAAATAAATACGCAATAACTCAGCAGTGAATTTGATTTTGAGTCAAAACAATTTTCTGGCCTCATTATTATCTGAGAAAAGCAGGAAGTTTAGAGACGCAGAATAAAACTGGAAATGAAGCTTTCCTCTAGTGACCAAATCACCTCTTTGAGTCGTCTTAACTTCCTGTCTGACAACACATCTCCTGAAGTGCTGGTTGATTTCCGGCATGCGTCTCCCAGTCCTGCTGAGCTTCGGGAGAATCAGGATGTCGATGTGCGTCCGTGTCTTTGATTATTTGCTCAGCCTACTTTGCCTTGTAAACCAGCTCCGCTCTGCTCGCGGGGCCTTTGTGAGGCTCTCTAATTGTTTTTGTCACTGAAGGAGCGGCTTTAAGTGAGTCCCTGTCTTATACTTTGTTCAGTTATTTTACACCCTTCTATAGTCTTTTCAGACAATTACCGGGACAAGCCTCTTCAAAATGGCCTGACATTTAATCACTGTAGACTCTCAGAGGTACCAGCCTGGCTGTCTGCAGCCAACCTTTCGGCACTGTAATTATCTTGCGCGCTAGGAGACCACAGAGTGCTCAATCTCTGAGCCTAAATACAACCCTGAGCAAAAAAAACCTGTCACCATGGCTTTAACAAGCAATGCTTTAATGAGAGCAACCTTGTTCCTTTGACCTGTAATTGCATAATTTGTCTTTCAAGCCAAGAAAGTTGCACAACAACGCAGCGGCGGGCGTTAAGCGGTGCATCAAGAAACATTAAGATGGTGTAAAAAAGGGCTCGGGTGAGACTTACATATTTCCAGCCCAGGGTGGTTTTACAGTTTTCACAGTAGATATCAGCCACAGCATGTAAACCCGTGAGGAGTACCCGCTCCTCAGCTGGCCCGCAGCCGACATTCACCCTGCAGGGGAGACAGGAAGTGGAGAAAAGGTCACGGAGGTCAGGGAGGGCGCTGCCAGAAGGGCTCAAATCTGTCACTTTAAGGAGCAGTGTGTAGGATTTAGTGGCATCTAGTGGTGAGGCTACAGATTGCAACCGACTGAGTACCCCTCCGATCACTCCTCCCAAGTGTAGCGGAGAACTACGGCGGCCTTCAGGTAAAAACATAAAAGGCTCTCTCAGAGCCAGAGTGGTTTGTCCGTTCTGGGCTACTGCAGAAACATGGCGGACTCCGTGAAGAGTACCCGCTCCCTACGTAGATATGAAGGGCTCCTTCTAAGCTAACAAAATTTCTTCATAGTTTCAGGTGATTATACACTAATGAAAACATTCCCCGACATTAATGTACTAATTATTAAGTTATTATAATAAGTTATTTCTATTAAATTGGAGACTAAAAACTCAATAACATTATCAAAACTGGAGATAAAAATGGGTGAAAATTAGGGCTGTCAATCGATTAAAATATTTAACCCGATTAATCGCAAATACATTTTTTTCTGTTGAAAATGTCCCTTAAAGAGAGATTTGTCAAGTATTTAATACTCTTATCAACATGGGAGTGGACAAATATGCTGCTTTATGCAAATGTATGTATATATTTAATATTGGAAATGAACTTAATACAAAACAATGACAAATATTGTCCAGAAACCCTCACAGGTACTGCATTTAGCATAAAACAATATGCTCAAATCATAACATGGCAAACTGCAGCCCAACAGGCAACAACAGCTGTCAGTGTGTCAGTGTGCTGACTTGACTATGACTTGCCCCAAACTGCATGTGATTATCATAAAGTGGGCATGTCTGTAAAGGGGAGACTCGTGGGTACCCATAGAACCCATTTTCATTCACATATCTGAAGGTCAGAGGTCAAGGGACCCCTTTGAAAATGGCCATGACAGTTTTTCCTCGTCAAAATTTAGCGTAATTTTGAAACGTTATTTGGCCTCCTCTCGACAACCTAGTATGACGTGGTTGGTACCGATGGATTCTTTAGGTTTTCTAGTTTCATATGATACCACTGTCTTCGCTCACAAGTTGTGTTAATGTGTTAAATAAATGACTGGCGGTAAAACATTTTTTTTGTGGATTATTATCGCGTTACTTTGACAGCCCTAGTGAAAATATGAATATTTCCAGTTTGTCATACATGAGATTTTACCAATTTTGTGTACTTTTTTGCACTTGAAATTTCTTTCCAAAATGTCAAAAATACATCACCAAAACATCTACATTGCTTAGTCCCCAAAAAGTTGACATTTTGGAGACATTTCTTTACCTGACAACAGTGACATTTTCTGAGCTTATCTCATCTGATATATCCTCAGATAACTGTCCTGGGGGAAAGTATAAAGTCAAAATGGAAATACTGCCAATACTTTATTTATGTGATCAGAGAAATTGTTTTTTTCTGAAATTCTTTCGTATGCTTGTAATGTCTGTCTTGTTAAACATTACACTAACAACACTCCCTCCTAGTAAACACTGTACTGCTGATTAGCTTTTAATTAAAGGAAATGCCGCAGATAAATAAACAATGTGTTATATGTAAACAAGCGACAAGTCTGCAAAACTTTAATTTTCCCACCAAAGTAAATGATTTTACACTATCTGTTTTCTTCTTTTTACCTTTAAGGCACCATAACTCTTGCTCACTGGGTTTCAGATGCTCTCACGTTGGGCATGATTGGAATGATTTATTAGGACTCTGGAGTCTGTGGAGAGCTTCTTTATTCTATTCACTCTGGCAGGCAGGAACAATGTAATTCAGAGTCGGGTGGCACGAAGCAGCTGCACCGTGACACCTGAAAATGTCTCAGACCTCTGGGGGAGAGAAAAACTTCTGTGTGGTTCATGAAGACTGAGAGCCAAGACCCAAAAACCAACCAAGCAAGAAATAAACCACTAAAAGTGGCTCATGGGTTTAAAGAGATGGGTGTTAACCAGCGGCTGCTGCTGGAGCATCCACTGACATCAATGTTTTCTAGATCCAGGTTTCAACAGCATATTATTGGCTATATTTTAACATGTAGTTAGGACCTGATTCACATTAAAATATAGTCATGTAATTGCGGTTGAAACATTATTATATAACGTTGACTTCAGCCAGGTTTTAACCCCCTGAGACCCGCGGGCAGTCCCGACCAACTTTACTGTCTTTCAGAGGCTGTAGCAGGTTCAGTTTTGCTAGCTATCTTGTTGGGACCAAGAACTCCGCCAAAGAGAGGTGGTCTAACGTTGGTTTTAAGCACGCTGTTTTCCAGTTTGCGTGTGTTGTTACTCCCACAGGATGAAAACACGCCATGCTAACAACATCGTTAGCAGCTTTGCGCTGATAAAACGTCCCCCAGGTGACAAAGAGGCGATGGGATGCAATGTTTTTTTTCCGAGGAGAGGAGCTTTATTCACTTTTTATTCTATTTCATTGATTTTATTTTTTTCCCCCCTCTCCTGGGTGTTTATATGGGGGTAGGGGGAATTTGGACAAAAGCATCTGCTGAGTGGATCTAATGTAGTGTGATGTGTTTGTTGAAACGGATAATCGAATACGACTACTGGGAATAAAATCAGCAGTAAATTCTGCGGTAGTGGGCTGTGAACGCAACCCTTGTTTTTCACTGTTTTTTTTTATGGGTAGTAAAGGTGTTTGTGACTCCATCTGCCTGGACATTGTTCTACAAGTTGTGTTAAAATATAATGTTGACATGCATTAGCAGTCAGCGGCCGTAAACAGCTATGGAGTGTAGAAATCTTATGGAGCTTTTTTTTCCCAGCAGAAGAACAGCCACAAATTCTCAGACTGACCAAACACGGTCCAGCAATATAGAGTAGATCATGGAATACACATTTGTGACCATTTTGAGACTAATTTCACTTCATAAACAGCTGCACGGAAAACAACAGTGTGACAGCAAAGCCGCAGGTTTAGGTGAAGACGGGACGGCTGAACTCTGATTTAAGCTCAAACAAAAGCACCCAGTGTGAACACATTTTATGACTCTGTCCAACAAATGAGCTTCTTGTGGGTCCCTGTAACTTTTATTTACAAGCCCCAGATCACTTGTAAATCACACACTGAATAAACCAAAAGAACAAAAAGAGCAACAAGTCTTCCACTAGAGTTGTTTCCGATACCAGTATTGGAAATGCATCCGATACTGCCAAAAATGTGGGCTCAGGTATCGGCGAGTAAAAATCAGCTTGTTTAACCAGAAATCAATTCTTCTTCTTTGCCGCTCCAAAACAGTAGCCTTCACTGTGCTTTCGCTCTAGATGTATCATGGCTGCCGCTGGCAACTACTGCTTTAGAGCAGCAAAGAAGAACTGATTGCAGATAATTTGTCACAATATGATAGCAAACAACAACAGTGTGCTGCTAGTGGAGAGTGTAACGGCAGTCAGAGCGAGGAAAATGTCTCAGTGGAAGTAAAACAGCTATATGTACAGTATGTAAGGCTTCCGTTTCGGGCACTAGTGTTGCCATTAGGGATGCTAATTTAGAATTTTTTTTTTTAACCGATAACCGACCCTCGTTAACCGATTATTAACCGTTAGCCGACAAGATTAGTGCGTCGCATGCTGTGGTGCGCCAGCTGCAGTTTATGTGAGTCACCAGTTCAGCTGCGTGTCTGCCCGGCGTAACGTTAGCAAGTGTCCTTCGAACCGTGTGTGTGTTTGTGCTATGTTAGCAGCTGCAGCGTTGCCGGTGGCTTCGTGCTCGCCGTTGTCACACACATACAGTCTCTCAGGGCAGCGTAACGTTAGCGAGTGTTCGACAGACCGTGTGTGTGTTGGCGGTGAGTGTGGGGTTGTTGGTGGCGTTATAGCTGTGAAAGTAGCTGTAGCAGGGTGTTTACAGTTAATTTGTCGGTGAATAAATGCTACAACTCCTCAAGACCGGAGCCAACTTCCTGTATCTGTAACTCTGGCTCAGACTCTCTTAAGGTGGGCTGTTAAGGTGGAGCCGCTTTTCTCCTTAAAGCTACAAGCCGCTCCTCTGGGTTTTGCTCAGCTTTTAAATGAATCTTTAATATTTCGTTTAACCGATAGCATTAATTGGTTAAAATTCTTAACGGTTAAACGGTTAATTATTAACATCCCTAGTTGCCAATTTCAACACCAGAAATCGTATAAAACATTTAAAGATACATCACGTGAACGAGCACAACAACTTCACCAATGCAAAGTGGGATAAAAAAGGACGAACCGCAGCAGCAAACGTTGGAAACCGCATTACAACGACGACATAAATTCCACAAACATAGCCCAAAAGTGACGAAGATATTATATTTATCACGCTGGTATCGGATCGATACTCAGTATCGGCCAATACCGCAAGTTCAGGTATCAGTATCAGGAAGGAAAAAATAGTATTGGAACATCTCTGGAGGGAAATAAATGAGGTGAATTGTAGGTGTGTGGGTGTGTCATACTTACACTGAATTAAACAGATAGGCTCTTCCTTGACTGCCTTGAAATGACTGAAACGAGAAAGAGAGAGAGAGAAAACCATGTAAGTAGACAATACAGAGCTGCACCAGAGCGCTGAGTACAAGAATGTCAGCAACTGACGCCCTGGGGTGCTTTTCTCCCAGTAACTGCTGTGCATACTTGCTCCTCCACCTTGACAAGGTTCCCACACACACACAAGTTTGGCTGGAGGTAAGAAATAAAATGAGCCCATCTATCATCACCACGTAACTTTAATGACGACGACAGGGATGTTGTTGTTTCTTGAGAACTGAAGTTGAATTTCCTTGTTACTAATTGTTACATCAGGGTAGAAAACATGAAGTCAAACTTCAAATTTTGTACTTAATTTTTTCTTAAGAAAATCATGTAAAAAGCTGCTGGTGTTTTGCAAATTTAAAGACAGATGGAAAGTTGATGGAAAAAAGAGGCTGCTGGTGTGTTTTACATAAAGCTCTTTGCCAAAATCAATGAGATTACATAAAAGTCTAGATAAAAATCTACCAAGAGTCACATTTTTTCCCCGAGTTTTCCCTGCTGCAAAGACGTCAGGCTCCATTGTTGACACGCAGCGTTACAGATATTCAGTATATTTGCAGAACAACAAAGCAGCTGTTAGAGCAGCGTCTAACAGCCGATAGAAGAAGAGACTTTAATGCCTGAACAATGACAACAATCTGAGCTTTCTGAGTGAAACATCAATAAACACAGAGCCAAGATATAGTGGGATATTATGTAAACTGTACACACACACAGACAGCTGATTACGATACTGAGCCCCAATTTAATGATTGAACACATCCCTGTCAACCCCAAAGGAGTACATACTGAAAACCTGTGAGCTCGAATGCATGGAGGAGTAAGTTACGTTAAAGGTCCCCTGTGGAGTTTCCTTCTAAACAAACACTGTTCTGTTTACTTTCTCACTAAAATGTTGTGTCCTTAAGGCGCAACAAACATGTATTTCCTTCCAAATGAGGCTGGAATTAAAGGGACTGTATGTCATTTTTTACACGTATAAATCGTTTTTTATTGCCAATGTGTGAACAGGTTGTAACCTGACTTTCTGGGTTTCCTCTATCAGCCTGTAGACTGCTTTTAATGTGAAGAACCCGGGCCCTCATCTAACGGATGGAACGTCACGCGCGCTCGTAGCCGTCGCTAACGTTCGGTTAGAAATGAGTCCCCTAACGCCAACAAACGACCAATCCCCACCACAACTCAGAGTCCAACACAACCTCCATGGAAGCACAAAAAAAACCAAAGTTATATCTAGTGAAGCCCGTCTTGCATTTGAACACACCGCAAAGATTACAGCTAAAACTAGGCCGACAGACGCTCACCAACGGCCCCAAACTGTCCGACGGCCGACCATCGACTTGGTGTGTCGGGACCTTTAAGCTTTTGTGCTTTTCTCCTTTCCTTTAGTGTGATATATATATATTTTTTGTGCATGTAAAAGGTCTGCAAAGTTACAAAGTCCAGGCCAAAGGGAGTTACTCTTCCTTCACAGAAACGCTGCTCCTGAACTGCCTGAAATGCCTTGCCTCAAGTCCCGCCTTTTCTTTCGTAACATGGTGATGTCACCAAGTAACACACTTTGCGAAGTGGCTACTTTGGCACGCCCTCAAACAAAGCTAGTTCGAGCAGAGCTGGAGCGGAGCCTTAAGAGTTTGACTCGGTTGACCAATCACAACAGAGTGTGCCAGCTGACTCAAACAGAGCGTGTCAGACGGAGGTTGAAAAGAGGTGCAGCAGCACAGCTGGTATGAGAAGAATAAAGCGTTTTTGGAATATTAAAGCATGTAAACTTGTTCTAGTATGCACATGAAAATGAGCATAATAGGTCCTCTTTAAAATAAGGCAGTTTTTTCTACCCTTTATTTTTTCCTGCTTTTTCAAACTAAACCTGACAAATTACTACAATCACATGTATGAAATGATAATAAAAAGATAAATAAGTTAATGCTAGGGCTGTCAAAGTTAACGCAATAACGCCTTTTTTATTGGATTAACGTGACTTGCAATTTTTAGGTTGTAGCAGACTCAGTTTTAAAGCTAGAGTACTGACACTATATGAAACTAGAAAACCTAAGGAACCCATCGGTACAAACCATGTCTTACTAGCTTGTCGGTAAGGAGGCTAAATATTGTTCCAAATGTACGCTAAATGCCCTTGACCTCTGACCTCCAGATATGTAAATAAAAATGGGTTCTATGGGTACCCACGAGTCTCCCCTTTACAGACATGCCCACTTTATGATAATCACATGCAGTTTGGAGCAAGTCATAGTCAAGTCAGCACACTGACTCACTGACAGCTGTTGTTGCCTGTTGGGCT
>CAKAKR010065207.1:107789-141452 GCA_916700685.1 Adelosebastes latens
TCTGTCATTGTTTTGTGTTGTTAATTGATTTCTAATAATAAATATATACATACATTTGCATAAAGCAGCATATTTTTCCACTCCCATATTGATAAGAGTGTTAAATACTTGACAAATCTCCCTTTAAGGTACATTTTAATCACGATTAAACACTTTAATCGATTGACAGCCCTACTATAAACAGATAAATAAGTTGATACACAACACTAAATCAGTCATGTAGTGGTGATGAATGTTAGGAGGTTAAATAAAACCTGTCTTTATAAATAACCTGCTGCCCGTCGGCCGCTGAGTCCAAACACGACGTTACTGTATATTAATGTAAACACGGAGCAGTAAAGCCGTCACAGTGGGTGACGACAGAGCCTGCCAGGCTTCTCTCCTCCGGCCCCGTCATCCTCGGCCCGGCAGACAGGCCCCAATCGGCTTTGCTTTTTCCATTGCAAATGAGTGCGGCAGATAAGTTTGTGGCTGCGGTTGAGGGCGCTGAGCTAATACCGCCTAATAGGAGCACCAGCTGCCTCCTCCTCCTCCTCCGCTGACCACAGCCACCACCACCACCACCGAGGCTCAGGGGACGACTTTCAGCTGCCCCGGTGTTGTCAGCATGTATCAGAACTGGAAAAGTTTTTATTTCAGATAATAGGAGATTATTATTCTTTTCTCTGCTCCCCTCCTCTGGTCACTGTAGGTGTCTCGCTGTTACATCCTTCATTGTTTGTGTTTGAAGTAAACTCTGCACACACATACAGTCCAGAACCACAAGACATGTGACCTTTAGCTGCGAGAGGGAACTAGGTCGGTCCCCGTGGAGTCAACAACAAGTCCTCTCCACAGTGTTTACAGTCCAGGGAGGGGGAGAGGAGAGGGAGGAGGTTACTCCATGTGACAAGAGCTGGGTGTCATATCTGCGGCTCAGCCATCAACTTAACCGCTGGCAAAAAGGGACGGCTCCGTCTCTCGCTGCCCTTATCTGTTTCCCACAGTCTATTTTTACTTTGGCATCGTTTTTTTTGTCTCTCTCTACCCCGAGCTGCTGCACTGTACTGTAGATCACTGGGCTACAAAAAAACATCAGGAGGATGCTTGTCACATAGCCCGTTAAGAATCTAACTTCAAAATCCTACAAGATCAGTAGGAAACAGTTGGATCATGTTTTTTTGGATGCAGACAGCAGCCAGACAGCTCTTGGGGCTGCACTAAAACCCTCCAGCAGACTCTCAACAATCCTATTAGACGGATTGTTTCCAAAATGTAAGAGTGCAGAGAGAATCAGATGCAGGCTGGAAGTACTCCCACAGGTTTCTTTTTTTTTTTTTTCTGTTTAATAAAACATGAGCAAGCGGGGAGTGTGGTTACCGAGCTCGTTTTTCCTTTTAAGCTGCCGCAATTGCATTTGTTTTAAAACGCTTGTTTCCCCGAGAAATGAATTTCTACAAAGCAAATCTCCAAAAATCCCTGAATCCCTCTTGACCACGCGGGACTGAAGGGGAACAATACCTCGCTCAGTGAAATCCGCTCCTTCAGCCAAACACACTAAATACAAATCCAAACGCCGCCGAGAGGCAAAAAAAAAAGAGCTTCAGCTGCAGAGAGAGAGAGAGCGGCGAGCTCTCTGACGGTCTCATTCAGATGAATCTGATTTCACCAAAATTCACACAAAAAGGGGGATTTCTATTTTGGCCCTGGAGAAATAAAGATTAACTTGAAGCTATTAACAAACCTGCTGAGGTCGACTTTTACCATCTGTCTCAACAGATGCCCGGCTGTGGTAGGCGAAGGTTCAACTCCAACTTAAATGCATCCTGTTAAACCCCAAAAAGCTCTATTTATATTCGATTGAAGGGGAGTATTTTTAAGGATTAAACATCTGATATTTACAACCTTACACTATGTTCTGCAATACGTTTATCTAAAAAAAGTAATGTTACATGCTGGTCACATTTAAGCTATTTCAAAGGAACAATCCTCCTCGATCATATGAGTAACTCACAGACATACTGTACTAGAGTATTATGTAGATATACACCGATCAGCTATAACATTAGGTCAGCACGAGCACCCTGACTGGTCTGCGGCTACGCAGCCCCATACGCAACAAACTGCGATGCACTGTGTGTTCTGACACCTTTCTATCAGAACCAGCATTAACTTTTTCAGCAGTTTGAGCTCCAGTAGCTCTTCTATTGGATCGGACAACACGGGTCAGCCTTCGCTCCCCACGTGCATCAATGAGCCTCGGGTCTGACTCTGTCGCCAGTTCACCGGTTTTCCTTCCTTGGACCACTTTTGGTAGGTCGTGACCACTGCAGACCGGGAACATCCCACAAGAGCTGCAGTTCTGGAGATGCTCTGACCCAGTCGTCTAGCCATCACAGTTTGGCCCTTGTCAAAGTCGCTCACATCCTTACGCTGGCCCATTTTTTCTGCTTCCAACACAAAGTTCAAAGTTCAAAATGTTCACTTGCTGTCTAATATATCCCCACCACTGCCAGGTGCCATTGTAACGAGATAGTCAATGTTATTCACTTCACCTGTCAGTGGTCTCAATGTTATGGCTGATCGGTGTATTTCTAGAGAGATTTAACTAATGATAAGCTGATCATAACTGAAGATATATAGTCAATAGTAAGATGGGTCTGTGTTTTCTGATGTAAACAAACGTTTTAACTTCATCAGAAAACAGTAATATCTTGGATCTATTTGTTGTCTTGTGATTAAAAGTCATGTCAATTAGGGCTGCTCAATCGATTACAATATTCAATCACGATTAATCGCACGATTGTCCATAGTTAATCCAATTAATCGCAAATTATTCACACATTTTTTTATCTGAAGGAAAACAAAAAGGCAGTTCTGTCTGATTAAAGCCACATTCACCATCTTAATTTATTATTATTGCATGCTAACATTAGCACTAAACACCATTTGGCCATATACCAAAATATTGGACAAAATGTAATTTCAATCCCTCCGATACTAGTTGAGACATTTCCCTAGTCTGGACCAACGTGGTGGCCGACTGACTGACATCCCATAGAGCCCCTCTGCTAGTGTGGCTACTACATATTTAATTAAACCTCGCTGACGCTTGGTTTAATTATGATATTAAAAAAGAGAGAGAGGGAGAACAGTAACAGATTGAGTGTTTTGTCACGGTTACGTCAGCCACATGTAAACCATCAGAGTCAAACTGGCCAACTTCCAGCTGGAACAAAAAAACCCCAAAAGGAAATGCGTCTGTTAATGGCGAGAACAGAAAAGTGTGATCAATCCATTAGAGGGGTCTTCCATCAGCCTGATAGGTGGGACGAAGCCAAGGTGCAGAATAAAACACTGAGCCTCCTCCTCCTCCTCTTCCTCGTCCTCCTCCTCCTCTTCCTCCTCAGTATTCAGGCTGCGTCGTCCCGCTCCAGGACCACGTTCACACTGCAGGTCCTCTGCTCTCAAACCGCTATCTGATTTCAGGATGGGGCTCCTATCTGCTGAAGGATGTAACCCATATATCTGATAAAAATATGAAGTGACGGCGATGTGGAAAAGATGCAGCGTGCTCAGGATGACAATCACAACAGATGTCACATCTGATTTTGTGCCGACACTTCTTGTTTTCAGCATGTTTTGGGTGATTGAAATGAAGTCAAGTCTGTTATTATGTTTTACTTGTTGGCCTTCGTGCTGACAGCCGTCGTCCAGTTGACCGTACAATCATGTCTGAGGAACTGTAGCGGGACAGCGTGCATGGGGCCGTATAAGACTGATACTCAAGTTTACAAAGAGTGTGTGAAGGGTGCTCTTTCCAAAAACAAAAAACACAAGCTAAATGAGACCGAGTCCACTCTGCAGAACTCTGTATGCAAAAGACTTCATATCCTGTTTATGCAACACCTTTTGTGACAAGAACTTTTGAAGTAAGGTCTTACGACAGACTTAAACCTCAAAACCTGTCTGGAAAATGGAACACCTTTTATACACGTCGAGTGTCAGCCGATGGATCATTTAAAACTGAACCTAGATGCAGTGCAATCTAATGAAATGCGGTGTTAATGATTTTTAAGTATGCATTTTATCTCTTTGATGCCTTTATTGCCTCGTTCCAAAAACAAATTATGATGCTTTTTCGCAGCGTAATATTTGTGTTCTGTGTGAAAGTATTCATGACAAAAAGAACAGTTTGAAAAAATATATTGACGTGTGCATTAATCGCTGTGTAAAGGCCTTAAAAATGGGGACATTCACTGCGTGGGAGCCAAGATGCTACTACATCAGAGTTAAGGCTAACGCAGGGGTTGCCTGGTCTGTGTGACAAAACCAGCCCAAAAACCAGAACTCAGAATATCGCCCCCTGCAAAACTATATACACTGCTTTTAAAGCCCAACAGCATCATTGCCACATGTATTGTAATATCTACATAGTAACACCAGACATGTTTAGTGTGTCAGCATTAAAGGCAGTTTTCCCAAAACAGGTCTTTCAACTATGCCTTAAAATGGCCTAGTTTATCTAGATACAGTATTATTATAAATAAAATATAGCTCTGTAAACATGTAGACCAATTCACTGATGCACAAACTAACCTGTTGCTGCCTGGATGACATGAATGCACTGTTTTTGCGTCATTTACTGTAGTTAATGTATATACTTGTAGTAAATAGGCTACACCTGGCAACACCAGGCTAACGTTAGTGGCTCTGTCCGGCTCTTTATTTGGTTTTGGGGGAAGTTTACACTCGTCAGCAACTCTTTACCGGAGATGGCGTCACATTTGCCAAACACATCGGTTAGTCCTCATCCTCGGATCCTTTTCTCTCTCACAGGGTTCTCATTTTAAAAGCAGCCAACTGGAGACGCAACAAGAAGCCTTTAGACTTTATCCATGCATGAAATTGAAAACCCATTGTTGCCAAAATTACTACACATTTTAAGTGGCAAATCCGCCACTGTCAACATTATTGTAAAACATTGCATACACGCCTTCCTGTGTGGCTGTTATGCTGCTTTTTGCTGATTATAAATAGGAACGTGAGGGAAAAATGTCAGAACGTACAGACTTTCAGCTGCAGTGTGAATGCAGCCTGATTAAAGGTCCCATATCGTGCTCATTTTCAGGTTCATACTGGTATTTTGTGTTTCTACTAGAACATGTTTACATGCTGTAATGTTAAAAAAAACACTTTATTTTCCTCATGCTGTCTGCTTGAATATACCTGTATTTACCCTCCGTCTGAAACACTCCGTTTTAGTACATTGCAATGGAATTGCAACAGAATTGCGTTGCTAGGCAACAGCTTGGGTCCATGTTTACTTCATGTCAGCTGATGTCATTCACATACACTGCAACCGGAAATAAACTGTGGAAACGTTGAGAATGTTTACGTTTAAAACTGTGAAATGGTCTAAATATTGTAGATTTGTGACATCACAAATGGACGGAAATCCTGACGGCTTGTTTCAAAAGCTCAGTTTCGGAATACTAGTATAGTATATAGTATATAGTATTTCTCTGTGGATTAAGCGTTTCGATACTTTCACAGTATTTATATAGAACTTAAAGCTGCTTTATAATATAAAGGCCATGAAAATGAAACTTTTTACAATATTGGACCTTTAAGACTAAAGGTCAAGTGTGCGTGGAGCTGAAACGAATCATTAATCGATTAGTCGTTTTAGAGCAAAAACGCCAAAACAGTGGCTTGTTTCATCCTCTTACAGTGTGAGGATTTGTTGCTTTTCTCTGTTTTATATCGTTGTAAACTGAATACTTTGGTGTTTCAGACTGTTCGTCGCACAAATCAAAACATTTAAAGACGCAATCGTGGGCTCTGGGAAACTGAACTGTGTTATTTTCTGACATTTTATAGACTTAACAGCTAAAGTTGATTAATAAGAAAGAAAATAGTGGTCAGGTTAATAGGTAATGAAAGTTGCAGCAGCCTCATTAACATCCACCATTAATTGAAGGATTTTCAGGGAGTTTTACTGCGAAAAGAAAACTTCAGGTCTTATTTCAGAAGCCTCCCATATGTAGTTTAGTGGTTGAAGGGATGGAGAGGAGGGGAGGGAGGGGAGGGTGGGCTGCCATACTTCCTTCTGGCCCGTATGCTCAGGTTAATCCTCTCTTTCGGGCTGCTCCATCTGCATCTTTTTGCTCGCCGGCTGGCATGCCTCGAAGACTCGGCGCATAAGCTCGAGGAGGGGAAACAGTTTTTTTTATACCTGGCTCAGGAGATTTCCAGCATCAGCAATCTGCCAGAAGCTGCAGAGCTCCCTCCAAAACCTCCTCCTTTGTTGTTAACACGGCCCGGTAAACTAGTCCCCCCACCCCTCTTTTCTCTACTCCGTTCACAAGTTAATAAGTATTTCACATGAGATGAAAATCAAACACGGACGGGGGCGCGTGGCCCTTGGCAGCGTGGAGTGGAAAACGCCAGACTACGGTGTCATCTTCTCCTAAGTAACATAATCGGCTTAGAAGGGTTGATGCTGAGGACTGGTGATGCTGCCTCGGACGACTGAACACACAAATACTAACGAGGCGTGGCAGCCAATACGGAGCTTTATTAATAGATCTGTGGGCAGTATGGTCACAATCAATATCAAGATATTAATCCATCTACTGTATATCAAGATGTGGAAAATACTGTATCTGCAAAATCAGATATTTAAATGCTGAAAGTTATCTATCAAACAAATGTGCCAAATATTCTCTAGTTACAGCTCCTTAAATGTGAGGATCTGCTGCTTTTATATCATTTTAAATTTAAGTTCTGTACTGTTGTTCATTATATTCGTGAACTGGGAACTTGTAATAAGACATATATTACTATTTTTTTTTACATTTTAAAGACTGAACATTTAATTGAATAATCAAAAAAATAATAGTAATATAGTTGAAGCCCTAAAAGTGATCAAAAACATGTTCAAAGCAGTGGATTGTGTTCCACTATTATGCATTACATCAGACTAAACTCTTTACGAGTTAAAAACTTGAATGATAATTGAGTTTTTCTTGAATTATAATTTGTTTGTAATCATTAATTTGCATAAGAGAATTGTGTAAAACTTGCAGGAAGTTACAGGTTTTAAAGGAAGTTTTGAAAAGTTTCTTTAAAAGTCGAAATTTCTTTCAACAGTTTTAAAGATCCGATCTGATTTCAGACACTTTTCCTCACATTTCTCAGATAAATGGAGTTTATTTACAGTTTGCATTTAAAGACTGTAAATTCTGCACAGCATGACAGGTTTAGCTGATATTTGCAATATTTTTTTTTTTTATTTCTTAATTGCTTTCTGTATCATGTGTTTGTTTTACTATGTAATTGTACATTGGGAACTAAAACTGAGAACTGCATGTGTACCTGCATGAAAACAATAATGTGCACCTAGAGATCATGTTATCTACCTGTTCTGACTCACACCTGATCTTGGATACTCCATGATCTATCACATATATTACATTTGTCCATTAAACCAACGTATCCTCCAACAGCAGTTCCTTTGATATCTTATGAAATGTAAGTCCTCATTTTTCGTGTGTTTTCTACAAATGTCCTGCAACACGTGTCAATTTCTGCTCGTTACATGCATTCAGTCTTTTTCAAAATAAACTTCCGTCTTCACAGGAAGCTACTTGGTTAGGTTTAGGCAAGAAAAATACACAAATAAATCAACGTTGACTTCTGGTTTCACACGGGACACGAACAGCAACCTCCTGGGGGAAAGTCCTGTGTTTATGTTTGTTGCTCTTTATACTTTCTGGTTCACGATTACGTGGATTACATACAAATTGATTTTGTGGGATATACACAAAGCACAGTGCATTACTTTTCATAGGTAAAGCTACCAACGTGTATGAGCCTGTTTAAACTAACAACGTTGCCAGATGTTGTCCGATAGATACAGATGTATGATGTGTTGCCGTACCGGCAACAAAGCAACATGTTTACTTTGTGAAACCTCCGTGAGAAAAGACAGACTGCCCAAAGAAGATCCCCTTAATTAAATCCACTTTATTATTAAAGTGGATTGTTTAGACTAAATTAGGTTGTTTGTCAAGAGTCACCGGATGGCTTTGGCCCAATACACCAGGAAACGTAACCCGGTTCACTCTTCACTGCGGGGGTCTCTCTCTGAGTCTTTAATGCTGAGCAGCTTATAAGTCACTGAACGTCATTATCAATTAAACTGCTTATTAATTCCTCAATAAGAATTAAAAATTAAGCTTTTTATATTGATGTTGATCATTTTGTCCAACCAATAGTCCAAAATATATATTCAGTTTTCTATCATAGCAGGTGATGAAAACCTGCAAATATTTATGTTTGAGTGCATTTTTAGAATTTTTATTTAAAAAAAAATGTAAAACAATTGTTGTTGAAAATATAATATTTTATTATTACAAAAAATATTTTTTTGCCCATCATTAAACTTATTAGCTGGCTAATCACTTCAGCTCTAGTTCTAGTACCTGCATGAGGTTTAATGTAATTTAACGCAATATAAAGAAAACTTTTTGACAGTAACTTAATTTAAACTCCTTTAAATCAGGATTTCTGGAAAGATTTGTTTAAAGAATACACAACTTATATGAATAAAGATTTTTATTTTCATCCACTTTGGCTCACATGCCAAAACTTCTGAGAAAGTGCAACCCATGCGATAAAGAAGACAGGGTTTGCATTTAATGTAATTAAAAATTACCACAATCCTGTGACTCCTGGGAAACTGGCAAAGTTCATACTTAATACATAACCTCGTGCTGCACAAGTTAACTAAAAAGTCCAACCGAAAACGTGCATCAGAGAGCTTTATTTCCAAAACTTGTACAACAGTATGTGTTCCATTAATATCTAAGAAAAATCTGTCCAAACTGACGTGTTTATGTCCGGTGAACTCAAGTTTCCTGCTAAAGCCTGCAGAGCCTAGGAACATTCAGACACAAGAGAGGAAGCCAAGATCGCACCGAGGTGAGACATTTGCCAAAACTTCCTTGAAGGCCAACAGATCAGATTACAAACAGGGAACTCTGACGTAAAGACGGTTTCACTACAGCAGCGACTTCCAAACAGGTTGTGGAGTTACATAATAGTGAAGAATGCAGTTATAGATGCTACACTGCAGCGGAGCATGCAGAAGTTTGTCACCTGACACGTCTTGTTATCAATTCAGTGACTAGATGATGCAAAATATGACCTTTGGTGTGTAAGATATAGCCAGTTTATGATTCATAAAATATTTTGTTCTGATGTTGGTAGGGGATGTCTTTCTGAACTCCTAATAAAGACAAACACCGAGTGATTACAATCAAAATGTGGACACTTAAGACGCCATCAATGCAAAAGTCACTTGTTGCAGTGATGTTTGCATTTATTTTGCACAACACTGTGAATCAATTTAATCTAAGAGGTTGATAGCAAATGATGTGTTTGTGTTGGCCGTTTATTAAAAAATATTTTAAAAGTTAGTCATCTTCTTCTTACAGGATAAATGTCCACTGAGCTGGACAATAGAGTGTTTCAGGAATGAGTCTTAAAACCCGGAAATGAATTAGTTATTTTAGCACTTTCAGTTCCCTCGTCTCAAAGTCAATGGTTTTTTTTTAATGTTTCTTTAGTTAGATGTCTGAAATAAGGTCTGTTCTACAAGATCAAATACATCAGCAAATATCCCACTCGTGAATTTTGAAGCCAGTATGTGTCCTAAAAAAGGCGGTTGCTAACAAGTGGCTAAATGAGACTACTAATGAAATCACGCCGACTCGTCCGCCTTTACAGCCTCGTTACTTGCACTCATGTGACCGCGATGTAGTTTGTTTATAGCCTGTTATCTTTTTACTTCTGACGACTGAATTCACACTTAAAAAATCATAAAGTGGTGTTCATTTGTGAAGATTATCTTAAAGAAAAAAACATGTAAGTATCATAAACTTGTGTTTGTCACACGGTTTATTTTCTGCAATAATCCAAAACCCAATGGAACAATCCCCGTTGGGTTTTTGTCGAGGGAACCAGGGTGATGCTGACAAAAATACGTCATCCCTGGACCACTCTAAAACGTTTATCTACTTTATCTAGAAAACTGTTGTGAGTTTTGTCTTCATGCAAATAGCAGATCCTCCACCTGACCTTTACCACAACAAACCCAAACATACCCATATCTATCTGAAGCTAATAAACAACGACCACATATTAGAACATATGGCTCTACATCAGACTACAGTAGAGTTCCAGTGCCTCTCCTATCTACAGTATGCAAACAGCAATAGAAAACTAATTAAATACCACGGTCTTCAAAATGAACCACAATCCGCGAGGAGTTTAATTGATGCTTATGTAAATAGAAAACCACAAACCAAACTGGCTCCTAATGCGGCCGACCAGTTCAGCACTTTGGGGAACTCCCTGAGACGCTTCCACTACTACTACTGTGAGGTAATAAATCTAATTTATCTCCCAGTTCGAAGCTCTGTGGTGCTACTGGTTCTCCAGCATTCAACAACATGGCGTGACTTTAATTAAACAAACATTAACATAACACCCTTTCACATTTCCAGCCTCTCCCTCCGTGACCTCAGGAGCACCAACGCCTGAACTCACACACAGCTGATCAATTGTAACTTAGAAATGTGCAGCTGAAGAAGAATTAAAGTAAATAAAAGTAAAGCTGGGTTTTGGTCTTACGTGGGTAAACTGAGCAGAAGTTAAATGGCCCAAAAGAATCAAGCGTGCAGCTTCTTTTAGATGACTACTCTGTGCAAAACCTCATCACTTCAAATAGACGTTTGGGGCATCTGAGGTCATGCAGGTCATCAGTACAATAATCATTCCCAGTGTGACCCCCGAGCCCACAGCTCCAGAAATACCTCATTTACAAGCCAACACATTTAACAGCTGACCTCTAGTTGGTGTTTTTGGCACCGGCGGGCGTACGACTCCGCTGCGTCATCGCCAATAATCTCTAAAAGCATTTTCCTCTATTCTCCTCCACTACATGCTCTTCTTTTCACTCCAGACCACGTGGAACCACCAGAGAGGGTGAGTTGAACTTTAAAAGACCCGTTTTCACCACAGGAACTTTCCCCCGGAACCAAGAATCTTTTGAGGAACTTGTTGCGTTTCGACCACAGGGACTGGGGTCTAAATTAGGTTCTGGGGCCATTTTACAGGAGCTTTTTACGCCCTAACAAAGGCCCTGGTCGGGGGGGGGTAGTACTTTCTGAAAGTACAGGAACTTTCGGGGTGGAGTTTGCAGAGATGACCGTCGCTGATTAGTGTACTGCTTGATTCATAAACAAGGAAGTACTCTAGTATCAATGATGTGCTGACCTGCAGCGACAGAGCTAATGGTCTCATCCAACAACTCACTGTTCAGTCATTCACACGTTTAATAGCTTGTTTCTGATCAAGACTGGGACTAAAAATATCTTCCATCTTCAATAAACTAGCAGCCATTGATAAATTAATTACAGAAAGTTGTGTGATTATTGTCATATTTACTTTTAAACACTTTACACTTGTCTTTTAGGTTGTTATGTTTTTCTGTCATTCATTGTAGAGCTGAAATTGTTAGTAAATGGTAGTTGATCAGCAGAAATCTGATTAATTGTTGCACATTTTTCAGCAAAATTCCAAAAATTTGCTTGTTCCAGCTTCTCAAATGTGAAGATTTGCTACTTTTCTTTCTCATAATTAATTATTAATATTAATATTTGTATTATTATTATTAATTATTATTATTATTGATAATAATAATAATAATAATAATAATTATAATAATAATAATAACAACTATTATATAGCACCTTTCAAAAACAAAGTTACAAAGTGCTTTACAATAAAAACATTATAAAAGTAATTAAGATCCAGAACTTAAGATATAAAAAAGATTTAATAATTTAATAATTAAAAAAAAAGCCATAAAATAAATAATATAAGAAGAGATTTAAAGGAAGATACTCAGCTTGCCTGCCAGAGATTATTGATAAAAGTAAAAATAAAAATAAAAATGATTGATAGTAAACAGAGTTTTGCATGGTTGGCCTTAAAATACTGGTATTTGATTTTTATTGATATAACTTTTGGTTTTTGATTGTTATTTCTTATGGTTCCTTTTTTTCTATGCATATATTCTATTTACATATTATTTTACAACTGATGTTTATTAGATTTATTTATGATATTTGTATTCTTGTCTTGTTTTTCTCCTCATTGTAAGTCCATCAAAATAAAAACTCTTTTTCAAATCACACTTTGAATTTGCATCTTGCTGTGTGTGCGTTAAGTTAAACACTTTGAGCCACATACTTTGTATGAACTTTGTCATGTGAATTTAGTTTCATTATTATTATTATTATTATTAGTGGTGTTTTTTCTTCCTTGTTTTTATGCCACTTCTCAAAACCAATGAACTTCCTGATTACAAACAAGAGGATGTGAATCAAACTGATAGTGTGACACTTCCAAGGCTTTAAATCTGATGTCCTGATTCTTCTGTATCTCACATCTTTCTTCTGCATTATTTTTGTGTTTCAACTGAAGGATATTTGCAGAACCTTCCTTTTCTAAACTCTTATTTATTCTGTTTCTGCATCCAGTTAAAATCTGCTGCAGCAACTATTTAACTTCCTGCACAGGAGCCAATAAAACGCCATTTGCCTCGTCACACAGTCGCTGCTGCGTGACAATTAATCCACATATCTGACAGGTTAAGTGAGGTGCAGAAAAACGAGGATAGTCGCTCTCTTTTGGCCAAAAGGCTCGTCAGCGTGATTTACAACGCTCTTTAACAATTAAAAGCCGGTGCGATCCGTCGTTGTGCAGACTTCACAACTCCAAAATGAGCATCTTGAGGCCTCTGATCCTGCTGAAAGGACCAACACAGTCTGGTGGTAGAGCTGTTTACCCGGCTCGTCTTCCTCCTCGCACTAACAAGCGCCGAGCTTCCAAGTCTCCGAGCCGCAGGAGGCAAATGGATTCTGACATGGAGAGGTGGCGAGTGCACCGATTGATCATCTTTGCCATTTGAATAATCAGCTAAGTGCACGGTGAGAGTGCGACGCACGGGGAGCACTCGGTCACCATCTTATTTTAACACATAAAGGTCACTGCTTCAGTCCGCTTCATCTGATTGAGTTTATAAACTTTACTCACTCTTTGCTCACCAGCTGTCGATTTACGGTCAGAGCAGCTGTGCATGTTTGTGGCTCCAAATGTCAGCAACTGTTTGGACAATGTGGACTTCAATACCCAGACATCATACAACAAATTCATCTTGTTATGCCTCACAGCTAAAAGAAACCAGAGGATGTGACTCAGAGCCGTTTGTATTTCACTCAGGCTCAGATTCGTCACCGTCCGTGGGCGGATAAATGACCGGACCCGGCAGGACTGTCTCATTTTGGGGAGAAATGGGCTGAATCTTCAGCATCCTACTGTGTGATCAGACTGTAAAATGAGTTTGTTTTGTTTTTGTCTCTGCTAGGATTGATAATTTGTTAGCACTTAAAGGCTGAAACACACACATTCATGTTGCACTTGAGACTTTCTGAGTGTTTGAAAAGACCTTTAACTCAGAGCTCAATGTCAAGATGACATGTTCACAATAATACTGAAAATCTTTTCTGGCGCATCTTTAAGACATTTTCCTTGAATATTAATTTGAGCAGAACTCCAGACATCTTTCTGACACTTATAATAAAACTGTCATTTGGATTCCCTTCAGGTTGCAGCCTCACAGTCTGACAGAAACATGCATTAAACAACTCACACAATGTTATTCCTATGAAGGCAGAAGAGCACAAACTCACTTATTTTAAAATGCTCAGCAGGAGCAGGTGATGATGGAAATCATTTCCCCAAACGTTAAGATTAGATCGCACAAATCTAATGATTATATAAATTAGGGCTGTCAAAGTTAAGATGATATTAGCTAACACTTTAACGCAAAGTCGTTTATATGCCACTAATTTCTTTAACACATTAACGCGATAACCGATCTTTCGGAGGTTGTAGCGGGCTCAGTTTTAAAGCTAGAGTGAAAATATGGTATCATATGAAACTAGAAAACCTAATGAATCCATTGGTACCAACCATGTCACACTAGCTTGTAGAGAAGGAGGCTAAATAATGCTCCAAACTTACGCTAAATGTTTTCGAGGAAAAACTGTCATGGCCATTTTCAAAGGGGTCCCTTGACCTCTGACCTCAAGATATGTGAATGAAAATGGGTTCTATGGGTACCCACGAGTCTCCCCTTTACAGACATGCCCACTTTATGATAATCACATGCAGTTTGGGGCAAGTCATAGTCAAGTCAGCACACTGACACACTTACAGCTGTTGTTGCCTGTTGGGCTGCAGTTTGCCATGTTATGATTTGAGCATCATCATCATCATCATCATTAAATATTCTAATCGATTGACGGCCCTAATATAAAGTCAGATAATGTTTTGACTCAGAACTGTCGGCTAATTTGTGACCAATCTCTCTTTTTGGACAGTTAATTTAAGTCAAAATTTATCTGTCAAAAACTACAACTTTTTGTTATGTTTAGTCAATTAACATAAAATGAATAAAGAATTTTAATAAACCTTTCAGCCTCTCTTTTGTGACTATTTGCAGTTTTTTCTCCATTTTATATCATTATAAACTAAATCCTTTTGCGTTTTCTGGCTTTTAAGCAATTTGAAGAAAACACGCTGGGCTCTGAGAACCTGCAAAAGGTATGTGTCCTTATTGTCTAACATTTTCAGACTAAAAAATCTAAATCAGTTAATCCAAAAAGTAGAAATGCTTAGTCAACTAACACTTTTTCGACTAATCTATTAGTTGATTTAATCGACAGATCTGTAAAACTAAGTTTCTGCACAAAGAATTGCACAACGGCATCACTTTAAGTCTTGTGTTTACCAGATATGTGCTCATAAGTTTCTTTGAAATAAGTCATTCAGCATGAAAAAAGCATAAAAACATGACTAATCGACTAAAGAAATCTTAGTCCAAAACGACTGATTGTCGGGGCAGCCCTACAAAAAAAATCCATAAATTAATAGATAATGGAAATAGTTATTTAATCGCGGCTCTGATGACACCTTTGAGCCATAAATTCAGCAGTATTGAGTATCTTTATCACTGGGAGGACACAACACAAACAACAACAGTTCAGTGTGAGTTCATAAAGAACATGAGGGCAGTGAAGCAGATCTGACGCCTGATTGTGTTGATTTTTCATCTCATATTTTTAGAGTGAACCTCAGTCAGCCGCAGCGGCAGCGCTTTCAGTTTCAGCAAAAGAAACATAAATAGCCGAGGCAGCAACACTTGACCACAGAAACCGACTTCAGTAAAAACACCGGCGGCGGCTGTCATCGAAGCCTCGCTGAGAATTTATCAGCAGAAATAAAATACAGATGCAGGAGCAGACAGGTACACGAGCAGCGGAGATGCAATAAGGCGGGAGAGCATCAAATCAAATGACACCTCTGTCAAACCCAAAGTGACATTTGCCTCAACTAATACCAGAGGACAACACTCAATCACTGCTGAGACGTCTCAGGTTAGACCAGCACGGATTTATTTATTTCCAAAATATTACAAGGACGCCGTCAAACTAACTTTATCATCATAATGCTCATAATGTCATCCAGGAGATGATTAAAGAGACGCAGATTATCCAGACGAGTCGGCAGATTTATCAGTTGTTTGATTTGAATAATGAAAAACTGGATCAAATTGCCAAAAACTTTTCATCATTTCACTAACATTGAATCAAATGTCTACATGTGATGTAAAAGGAGAAGCTGGTAGACCAAACTCAGGAACTTATCTGCCAAATTTGCAGCTCTAATTAGCTTTTTAGCTTCTTTTAGCTCATTGTTTTGGTTTTACGACACATTTATGACAAGGTTCAGTCTCATCAAACTCTTTTTAAATAAACAACCCCACGATAAATTCATTGTAAACTAGAATGGCACTCGGAGAGCGCAGACCTCCGCCAAGGTGCCTGACTTTAAAAACAGATCACAGCTCACAGCTGGCGGTTCCGTGAGCTGATCGGCTTATTATTAACACGGTGTGTTTCCGTGTAACGTATCGGCGGATGCCTCTCTCATTCAGCAGCCTTGTTATGTCTGTATAACGTTACACTACGTTGTCTCTCATCCCGTCATCTACCGCTTTTTTCTTTCTCACCGTGGACAGCCAGCAGCCAGCCAGCAGCTCCCGCACCTCGGATAACCACTGACAAGGGGGCCTTTCCTTGGGAGTTACCGCCTTCCAAGGCCAAAGGCTTTGGAAGGAGGTAACTAGCCATCCAGCACCAAATGGCAAACACACAAGGTTAGCGTCTAGCTGGTGAACATAGTGGAGCACTTAGCGGCTAAAGATCCAGATATCATTTTCAGGGGTTGGTGGAGAACAAAAACAGAGCTAAAACAAGGATTTAAACGACTGTTGCTTCATGTGTAAACAGAAAAGTGGTTGTGAATAAGCTGCTAGAAGTTGGATTATGTCGCAGGCAGTGGTGAAAGTATCAGTTTGACATCCTGATATATCCTTCAAACGCATGTTGTAAACCCTTCTGTCTGCTTCTCTCTGAAAATGCTTTCAAAAATGAGCTAGATATTTATGCAGAGAGTGCGGTTAGTGACAGTGTGGCTCTGTGGTAGCTCTGACAGCATGAGCGGGTCATGTGAAATGCTGCAGGGTGACTCAAGTGGAGGACAAGTGAGGAGTGGAGCTGCGGTACCTTTGAGATGAGCTCGTCGTGGTTGGCCAGGTGCGCCCGGCAGTGGATGCAGCTGTAGGTGCGATGGCAGCTCGGCAAGTAAGCCTGGAAGGTCTTTGACTTGGTCATCTTCACCATGTCAGTTTGGCAGGGCTCTTCGCTGGTGTCAGGGCTGGCACTGGAAGAGTTGCAGCTCTGCTGGACTTGCTGACAGAAGAAACACTGGAAGATGCAAGCAAAAGCCGTCGTTGTTGTGGAGTGGGTGTGTGGCACGCTCCACACAGACACCACGGGAGAAAATCAAACCTGCGGGGCGAAAAAGGAAAAAGAGAGGAGATGTGGTGAGAGACGAGTCCCGTACTTCCTATTTTTAGAGCTCATGATCTTGATTGCATTTCCAATATAAACTCAGCTCATTTGCTCGAGCAATCATTTGATTACAATAATCTATTATGTGATTACGATCACACGTTGTCGACTACCAACATGGCTGTGATGTAACTCAATATTACGACACGTCAAACAAACACCACACGTTTCACTTGATCACAAACTGTATTTTCTTATTTTATGTCCTTATCTGTTCTGTCTCACTGGGCCGATACAAGCAGGATGAGATTATTACAGCTTCTGAGATAAATGTTAGGTGTTTTGTTTGTTTGCAAGTCAATAAAATCATGTATGATTCACAAAATCCCTCAAAAAGGACAATTTGTTTCTTTAAAATGTCTTAAATTTGTTTTACAGACTTTGTTTTAACTGCAAGAAACAACTTCAATTAATGTCCAATAGTTATGTTTTTAATTATTGGCATCTATACATTATTGTATCTATCAAAAGTCACATTTCTGAAGTTCTATTATTATGTTCATTCACAATTATTATTGCATTAGATATAACAAGAAAAATATAACCTTGAACTGTAACTCCTACCAGTCAAAATAAAGAGAAAATATTGGAAACACGACATAGAGAATTTTTTTCTAGTAGTTCAATATGGTTTTAATTTGTTTTGGTAACAGTAAGTTATTAATTGACATGTACCAGGTTTATTTTATAAACCAGAATACATTAATATTTATTCATTTATTTGTATGTATTTATTTATGAATTATTTTATTTTATTTATTTATTTTTTGATTTATTATTGATTGATTTATTAATTAATTAATTTACTTATTTTATAAAACAAAACATTGTACCTTGCACACTTTGCTAATATAGTATGTTATTGCACACTTTGCTAGTATAAATAGTATGTTATTATATGTTTATATTTTAGATTTCATATGCTAGTTGTAGTAGTCGGATATATTTATAGTTTATTCTACTATTCTTTATATTGTGTATTCTATAGATATATATTTCTCTAGTGTTGTATGTACATTTTATTTACTGTTCCTGTGCACTGTTGGATAACCTGCCACTGTAACACAATAATTTCCCAATTAGGGATCAATGAAGTCCATCCATCTATTTTGGTCTTATCTGTGAGGTTTTGGCTATCATTTCTATTGATTATGATTTAAGAGATTGTACTCTACAACAAAGTCGATGGGGGAAAGAAACACGACTGTTTGGACAGACGGATTATAAACATCCAACAGTTGATCTAAAGCTCTTTGTTTGGAGTGTGAGAGCATCTGACATGATGCTAATAACTTCCCATTGCAGGAAAACTGCAGGAAAAGTTCAGCAGGTCGAAGCTGAAGCAGGAAGTCTGTAACTGATGTTTTCAACAGACAGTTTGAGTAACAACTTTACTGTTTGCCTTCATTTTCCTTTTCAAATAGGTTTGGCTAACCTCGAGGTTTGTTTACAACCTGTCAGATCAGCTGACTGATCGTGTTTGTTTCTCGCCCTGTTGGACTTCTTTTTAGTGACCTCGTTCCCAGATCTCTGCAGTGTTGGAAGAAGAACTCTGAACTTTACATAAGAAAAAGTTGTAATACGACAGTGTAAAAATACTCTGTTACAAGTAAAAGTCCTGCATTCAAAATCTTACTTAAGTAAAAGTGCAGAAGTTTTAGCATGGAAATATACTTAAAGTACAAAAAGTAGTGGCCCATTTCAGAATAACCTGTAAGGGATAATATACAGCGAGCGAGCCGGTCATTATTGTGGAATAAACCCCAACAGGGCGATATGGCACCCTAATGCCAAGCTGAGTGGTCTCTCATCGCCCTGAAGGGGTTTATTTCACAACAATGACCCGCTATCTGTACATTATCCCGCTTATTACATGGCTACTTACTTAAGAAATCAATAATTTGACACAAAAACGGTCCGACATCAGAACTGCGTCCATAGCAACGGTCTATTATACATAGCAACGGTCTGTTATAAAGAAATAATAGACCGTTGAACGCTGTGATTGACCAATCAGAATCTAATACTCACCAAAGCCGTGTAATAACCTATAATAATATATCATAATTTATTGGTTGAATTATATTTCGAATTAATAATCTGAATCTGCAAAGTAACTTGTAACAAATGTTATCAAATAAATGTAGTGCAGTAGAAGTATAAAGTTGCATAAAATGGAAATACTCGAAGTACAAGTACCTGAAACTTGTACTTTTAAGTATAGTTCTTGAGTAAATATTTAGTTAAATTCCACCACTTGAGTTCAGCAGTCACTTTGGTGAGCACAATGTTATCATAACAAACAGAAACTAAAACTACAAAAATATGATCCAAGTTGTAATAAACTGGAAATATACTTGAAAAAGTTAAAAACAAACAAACAATAAAGGCATCACATAGCATCACAAACAATCTCTCTAGAGAAGCTTCCTCATGTTTTCATGGCTGAGATGAATTCAACACGCCTGCAGGAGATTCAGCTCTGCAGAACCAAATGCGTACCAGTTCAGTTCATCTGCAGGACGGACTAGAATAGACGATGAGACGATGCAGCCAAGACACAATGAATGAGGGACTCAGGTGGACTAAAACGTCTCTGCAGGTGAACAACAACAACAACGCCAAATATGCACCAGAATAAAGACCTGTTCCACCTCCTACTGTACTTTAGATTCCAGCTGATCAAACATGACATTCATTCATTCATGGAGACTCACAGCAATTCATTCTAAATGATAAGACATGCCTTACTCTTAAACTAAAATAACAAATACAACTTTTAAGTTTAGCATCCACATCGTCAAACAGAACAGTTTTGTTTTATTTGACCCATTTCTATTTAAATAATCCCTTTTTTTTGTTTTACCTCCCTCCGTATTTACACCCCGCTGCCTCCACACTGGCTTTTATGACCCTTTTTATTTATCTTGTCTATTGAATTATCATTATTAATCGTTTTGTTTGTGTCTGTGGTTTACACCGAGTGGGAACTAAAAGGCTCAGCTGTCAAAACAAATATTTTACACAAGTGTTGTTCCTGTAAACACGGAGATGATGGATGTTTGGTGTCTTTAAGTGCACACTGAGGTTTGAGGTTACACAGGTCCGTTCAGAGAACATAGGCCTTTTACTAGTTTACTTTTCAACAGTTTGTTACTGTTGTGTTGTATCTTGTTTATCTATTTAATTTGTTATAGTCTATTTTATTATCTATTTTTATTTATTATTATTAGATTTTTATTTCCCCTGTGCATTAGTCTCAAATTATTCTACTGTTTACATTTGTACTATCTTATTATCAGCTTGTCAGTAATCTATAAAAGTATAAAATAACACAGAACAAGCTACAGACACAAAACCAGACATATTACGGCCTTATAAAGTTTCCACCGACTCCTGAGAAACATAATCTGTCTCTTTAGCTGCTAAATGCTCGACTTTATTCACCAGGGAGTTGCTAACGTTGTCTGTCTGCTTTGGGCTTTTAGAGATTTTTTACATTTTTCATCTCCTCTTCTTTTTTCTCTATTCATTTTTAATCTATTTTTATCATTTTCATTTATTTTTATTTTTTTATTATTATTATTTCCTGACTTATTTGTGGATATTCTCCTTGTATTTTCTACAATTTGTATTTTATGTACCCATGATGAGAATCAGTTATGTCTTATGTGGTCAGCTGTGGTTGTCTGTGTGTATGTTGTTGTATGATTGATGTGTTGTGTCACAGGTGAGTGTTGTTCAGAAAAACTAAAAATAACTTTCCCTGTATAGTGACTGTTCTTCTGATTATTGACAATTAATAAAAAGACCTTTAAAAGGAAGAGATTTTTTACTATAAAACAGCGACCTGATGCTGCTGGAAACGAGGTGGATGAGAGCCGTGAGAGTGAACCAAAACAATAAAGTTGCACACACAAAGTTGAATTCACCACCAAGAAACAAAACCTCTCTGGTATGACAACTAGCTTAAGGTGAATAAATGTTAGCTACCTTTAGCACATTTCAGAAACATAGTTGTGTAATTAACATTACTGAGTCACTTTGCTGACTTTATGACACTCCTCTGCTTGAGCTACTGTTGCACTTCCTGTTCAGCATTTACTATTATCCTGTAATTACAACTTGTTGCCACAGTTTAGCAAAAGCTACACAGCAACATTAAAATAATACTTATGCATCACTAATAATGATCAAATAATATAATATATAATAATAAACACTGACAAGGGGCCTTTCGGCTGCATAATGACTACTATGGCTAAATAAGGCTCCAAACGTACGCTACATTTTGGTGAGGAAAAACTGTCATGGCCATTTTCAAAGGGGTCCCTTAACCTCTGACCTCCAGATATGTGAATGTAAATGGGTTCTATGGGTACCCACGAGTCTCCCCTTTACAGACATGCCCACTTCATGATAATCACATGCAGTTTGGGGCAAGTCATAGTCAAGTCAGCACATATATATATATATATATATATTTATCAATTATTTATAGATATGTCATTGTTTTGTGTTGTTAATTGATTTCCAATAACAAATATATACATATATTTGCATAAAGCAGCATATTTGCCCACTCCCATGTTGATAAGAGTATTAAATACTTGACTAATCTCCCTTTAAGGTACATTTTGAACAGATAAAGGTGGGATTCATTTGGGATTAATCAAAATTAAATATTTTAATTGATTGACAGCCTTAATTTTGTATTAATAAACTAAATCTGCAAAGTAACTAAAGCTGTCAAATGTAGTGGAGTAAAAAGGTCATTATGTGCCTGGGAGCGGAGTCGAAGTAAAGTGTCATAAAATGGAAATACTCAAGTAAACTCCAAGTACCTCAAAATTGTACTTGAGTAAATGTACGTAGTTACATTCCACCTCTGCTTTCTGCCAGCCTGATACTTCTTTAGAAAGAGTATTTTAAAACATAACAAAAGACAGATGCTGTCAAAGATAAAGTGTTGACATTAGGAACTATTGTCTTTAAAAAACTATCTTTGTCTTAAAAATATACTGTCTCTCACAGCCCACGGCTCAACAGTCCTTCTAACCACCAACTCAGCCCAACAAACAACAACAACAACAACAACCCTGCTGCATCCCAGAGAGTGAGAACACAATGACAACAGGACTCCAGAAGTTTCCAGTTGAGCTCAATGTGCTGCAACAGGAAGAGCAGCAGCGCCGAGACAGAAGCCAGCAGCCAGACGAGAAAACAAAGGAGCTTCCGCAACTCAACAGGAAACAGCCGTGACCTGACGTGAAGCGTGGCTGCTCTGCAAACACACACACATACAGCATAAACTCACATTGAAGGTAGAAGACAAGGTGAAAGCTGGCAGGCTGACCCGGTGGCCTCCAGACGAGCTGTATTTACATACTCTACATATACTGTATAATCTGCACAGGTGCCTGAGGCATAATCCCTGCATGAAAAGGACAAAATCCCCTTTCTGAATTAGCCCAGTTTAACCCCGGCTGCACGTGCACGGGGAAAGGTAAACACACACACACACATACATACAGACACAGACAAGAGCTTTGTGAGTGTGTCACACTTGAGCACCATCACCATCAGTGATTATATCAGCTTTGTGCAGTGCATCACACACACACACACTCACACACTCACACACACAGAGACAATAGCCTGCTGACAACATGACACAACACACACCTTCCCTTTTTTTTTTTTCCTTCATAAATGCCAAATAAGGACAAAGTGAGCGTCTGTGGAAGCTGGTTCTTTGTTTGTTTTGGTCCCCTGTGAAGCCAAGTTGCTGCACTTCAGGGTCTCTGACAGCACATGGACTTATTTATGTTCACTTTTCAGCATTTTCTGCAGATTTCTTTTAACTATAACAGCTGGAAAACACTTAAAAAAGATGCCTTTAATCCTACAAAATGATCTCCTGCTACTAGAATGTGTGCTTCTTTTGTTTCCTTCCTCCTCACATGGCAACAGCTCTTTGTTTTTATTTAAACCACGTTTTTTTAAGCATAAACAAAAGAAAAGGAGATGTGAGTTGCAGGTAACACAGCTGATATTGAAACAGAGCAAAGTGAAAACAAATAGGCAGCAGCAACACTGTGCGTCTCTGGTAACAGGAAGAAGTGTCCAAGACAAAAGACTCTCTCCACTCACCACCGAATTCACCCCCAAAAAACAACACATTTAACACCTAACATGCGTTTTTATCATCATTTTTATATCCTAAATAAGTTCATCTTGACATGACAGGCTTTTTGCATCCTCCCCCCCTCCTTCCTTATAATGAAATGTGTTGATCCCCTGTGAAGCCAAGTTGCTGCACTTCAGGGTGTCTAACAGCACATGCTCTTATTTGTGTTTACTTTTTAGCATTTTCTGCATGTTTCTTTTAACTATAACAGCTGGAAAACACTTAAAAATTATGCCTTTAATCCTACAAAATGATTTCCTGCTACTAGAATGTGAGCTTCTTTTGTCTCAGTCTTCCTCATCACATGGCAACAGCTCTTTGTTTTTATTTTTAAGGATAAACAGAAGAACATTTGAAAGAAAAGGAGATGTGAGTTGCAGGTAACATATTGAAACAGAGCAAAGTGAAAACAAAGAGGGTCTTATTTGTGTTCACTTTTCTCATCTTATTTTAGCATTTTCTGCAGATTTCTTTTAACTATAACAGCAGGAAAACACTTAAAAAAGATGCCTTTAATCCTACAAAATGATTTCCTGCTCCTAGAATTTGTGCTTCTTTTGTTTCCTTCCTCCTCACATGGCAACAGCTTATTATTTTTATTTTAACGACTTTTTTTAAGAATAAACAACAGAAACGTGCAGGTAACACAGCTGATATTGCAACAGAGCAAAGTGAAAACAAAGAGGCAGCAGCAACACTGTGCGTCTCTGGTAACCACTAACAGGAAGAAGTGTCCAAGACAAAAGACTCTCTCCACTCAGCACCAAAAAACAACACATTTAACACCTAACATGCGTTTTTATCATCATTTTTATATCCTAAATAAGTTAATCTTGACATGACAGGCTTTTTGCATCCTCCCCCTCCTCCTTCCTTATAATGAAATGTGTTGATCCACAACAAAGAGCCACGACGCAGCTCCAGAGCAACAGTGCAACGCTTGTTTTTCCTGCAGCAGTCTGTGAATCCTGCAGAACCAGAAGCAGCACCAGAACCTGAGAGGTAAACATGAGTCTGGTACTCACCACCTGGGTCATCTGAGCAGCAGAACTGCTAGCAGCAGAATCAACAGAGATGTTTTTTTCCAGTTGTTATTCTTGTTGTTGTTGTTATTTCTAAGTTAAATAACTGATTGTCGTCCTCCCAGCCTCTGGTCCATGTGTGATGCTGCCAGATGGGAACTTATTGTTGTGTCCTTTTGGTGCTGACGGATCTCATTTTTTCCCCAACACGAGCTTTTGTTGTGTCTTTTGTGTGCGTAATGGACTGGCCTGGTTACTTTGGTACGGGGACGTCACCACGTGGGAGGGAGATGGAGCTGTGATTGACAGACGGGGCTGGCCAATGGGAGGCTGCGATGCCTTCAGGCTCCCGTGGGAAAGATGGAAACCAGGTTTGAGAGTAGCAACCAGGTGGAAATAAAATGTTTTGTTTCTTTACTTTTTTTTTTTAGCAGTCTATTAATTTTGGAGTTAATTTTTTATTTTATATGTTCTTACGCATGTTCTACCTGTTTTTCTCCCTTTATGCATTTTTTTTTTTTATTATTTATTGCAACTTCCTCATCTCTACTTGTGCACATATACAGTATATGTATATAAGTAATTGTATATATTGTTTTCATTGTGGACTGTAATGCTGTGCAATATGCTGCCTTCCACTGTGTAATTGTCTGAAATATATTAATTATTTCTTTTTTTTAATATTTTTTATGAGAGTTACAAGTTCTTTTAACATGGTCATGGAGCATATACTGTATATTTGTATTCTGGGGGTATCGTTCCTATGCAGAGGGTAGTTTAGTTTATTTATTGACTACACTGAGGGCGTTTTATATATTTAATAATTTATTTATTTATTGTGTTGAATTGAATGTGCTACTTATTTTGTACTGTAATTACCTTGTGCCTTTTCTACCTTTTTTCTTTTCTTAAAGCTGACTCGGTGTAAACTGCTCAGAATTCCAATGTACTTATAGGTGCAAATGGCAAATAAAACTCTTGAATTTCATTGTGCAACCCTGTTGTATACTGTATAGTAGATGCTCATGACGTAAATGTATCGTATTCAAGTATTTAAGGTTACTTATCTATACTATTGCATCTGTTCTTATATTTTATTTTGCTGCTGTGACACTTAAGTTTCCATGCATAGAATCAATAAACTTCACCTCATCTTAAATTTAAGTTATTCTTATTGTATATAGATATTTTTTTTGGTTTAGATTGATGTTTTTCGCTCAGTTTGGGCCTTGTAAAACACCTTAACGGGCTCCCGTGGGAAAGATGGAAACCAGGTTTGAGAGTAGCAACCAGATGGAAATAAAATGTTTTAATTAATTTTGGAGTTCATTTATTATTATTGTATATATTCTTACGCATGTTCTAGTTGTTTTTCTAACTTTTTTGTGCAATTTTTCTATTTAATTATCTATTGCAACTTCCTTATCTCCACTTGTGCACACATGTATACATATACAGTATATGTATATAAGTAATTGTATATATTGTTTTATTTAATTTCTATTCTTTTATAATTCAAATATTTGTACATATGTTCTATGTGTGTAGCGTGCCTGTTGTATATAGTAGATGCTCATGACGTTAATGTATCGTATTCAAGTATTTAAGGTTACTTATCTATATATGCATCTGTTCTTCTACTTTTTTTTGCTACACTTCAGTTTCCATGCATAGAATCAATAAACTTCATCTCATCTTAAAGTAAAGTTATTCTCATTGTAAAAAGCATTTTTTTTTGTTTATATTTATGTATTATATATTATTATTATATATATTTATATTTATTTATTGCTCAGTTTGGGCCTTGTAAAACACCTTAATAGTGCTGCTTTTGTATGCTTTGAAGAAATAAAAGATCCTTTGAGTCTTTTCCTTCCATGTGTTTCACTTCAGGCTTCAAGTTGTTGACTTTGGGCAACTTAAACTCTTCTCTAATGAAGAAGTTTTAAGTGGAGGATGTTCATAACACATTTATTTGTCACCTGTAAAATTTAAACATGAACTCTAATGCAACACATATAACGTGTCTGTGTCTAAAGTGTCAAAATTGAGAATTATTTATCACAATTACCTCATATATTTTAATGTCAGAAAAAAAACCCAAAGCTCTGAAAGTTATGGCTTTGTTATTGCTGAAGTGCTTATTTCCCATGTGGCCTGAACGCGCCACTGAGAGGAGGAGGGAGCGAACAGATACCCGGATGTGTAAATAAATACAAGATGAGAATATGAATCTGATTCCTCTTCTTTCTCTCATATGAAAACTAATGCTTTCTGTTTGTCATGCTCTGTTTTCCACCTGCAGCTCTCTGTGTGAACTAAAGGCACAGGCACATTTGTTTTTTTGGGCACATTTTTTCACTCAAATTACCATCTGCATGATACATATTTCTATATTAATCAATCTGTGGACTGATTAAATGACATTGTGGGTTAAAATCCTTTAAAAAAAGGATCCTGACATGTTTTTATAAGGATGTCAAACACAACAAAAACATGCAATCTGATATTATCTCGACACCAAGTGGGAGCAGAAACACCAGAAAGTCATAACTGAGCACCATAATAAAAAAAAATGAATATTATGGGATGATTATTCCTGAAAAACATCCAAACAGCTCTCTGAGCTAAAAACAAGCTTGCTCCTATTAGTTATTTTTAGAAACAGATCAATAGATTCCTCTTTAGACTCTGACTTGTGAGACAAAGCTGAGATTCTTATTATATTTTATAGATTTAAAAAACAAAAACAGCAGCCTGTCCGCCCACACCTCCTCCTCATCCACCACCTCCTCCTCTTCCTCCTCCTCCTCTTCTTCATACTGCTGCACTGTTTGTGTCAGCACTGCATCATGCTGACATTGGGCAGATCCAACATCTGACATATAATGCCACAAATGATGACATTAGATCTAAAAATAGAGTAAAATTAAACAGTAATCTGGTTCCTTCCTCTCAAACAGCAGTCTGCCCTCGTCCTACCCTTCCTATCCTGACGTCAGCTTCAAGACTACAACAACAACAACAACTCATGCACTAAATTTTTTATTTTTAAAAACTGCCTTTCATGCATGTTGACAATGCAGCACGAGCACTGTCATGTTGCAACACCCTCAGATGTGTTGCTTCACCATATGGATGTAAACACAACACACTGCAGCTTCCCTCATGAGCTGCAGGCTGTGCAGCGCATGAGCGTTATGAAATCCATCCCCCTTTCACTGGGTTTTTGTCTCCTGTTCACGTGGCATCATAAGCCCCCCCAAAAAACTGACCGACATCTGCAGCCAAAGAGGAGATGAGGATGATGATGATGATGGTGGTGATCATAACAGAGAGATAGCTGCACATTACATGCTGGAAGGAGCTGCACAGCTGGGTTGTTTTTGTTCTTGAATGCAACTCATCAAATTGTGTCTCATTAAAGAAAGAAGCAACCTTATAATAATTAATGTTATTATAATGTTATAATCATCCTACAGAGCTGTCATCCTAGAGGAGCAGGGGATTAAAGAAATGCGACAAAATACCAAACTTCTAGATGAATATTATGCAAATATTATAAGATTGTTACCAGAATATTGAAGTGTTTTTCGTGCATTAGTGTCTCTGCATGCATCCCAAAAAACAATTACACATTTAAGGTGTAAAATATAAATATAGGCTATGAAAATTGCAAATCCTTTGGTGCAACAGGAACATTAACTATCTAGAGGAATATTATGCAATTATTATAAGATTGTTACCGGAATATTAAAGTGTTTTTCATGCATTAGTGACTCTGAAAGAAAACATAATACATTTAAGCTGTAAAATATGAATATAGGCTATACAAATTGGTGCAACAGGAACATGAAATACTATCTAGAGGAATATTATGCAATTATTATAATATTGTTACCAGAATATTGAAGTGTTTTTCATGCATTAGTGACTCTGAAAGAAAACATAATACATTTAAGGTGTAAAATATGAATATAGGCTATACAAATTGGTGCAACAGGAAACAAAACATGAACTATAAAGCATAATAAGAGCTCTAAACTGACCTAAGTCTGTATCTAAGAGGATATCATGGCAGCAGGCTGTTACAGTTATTATAGTGATTATTCTGACATGCACACGCAAATCCTTTGGTGCAACAGGAAACAAACAAAATAACTACTATCTAAAGGAATATTATGCAATTATTATAAGATTGTTACCAGAATATTAAAATATTTTTCATGCATTAGTGACTCTGAAAGAAAACATAATACATTTAAGGTGTAAAATAGGAATATAGGCTATACAAATTGCAAATCCTTTGGTATAACAGGAACATTAAATAGCTACTATCTAAAGGAATATTATGCAATTATTATAAGATTGTTACCAGAATATTGGAGTGTTTTTCATGCATTAGTGACTCTGAATGAAAACATACATTTAAGCTGTAAAATATGAATAAAGGCTATAAAAATTGGTGCAACAGGAACATTAAATAGCTACTATCTAGAGGAATATTCTGCAATTGTTATAAGTTTTTTTTACCAGAATATTGAAGTGTTTTTCATGCATTAGTGACTCTGAATGAAAACATACATTTAAGGTGTAAAATATAAATATAGGCTATAATAATTGCAAATCCTTTGGTGCAACAGGAACATTAACTATCTAGAGGAATATTATGCAATTATTATAAGACAGTTATTATGGTGATTATTCTGCGTGTCCTCCAGCAGGTCACTGGAGATGCACTCACCCCAAAACCACTTCTCCTTCCCCGCCTCGGACACCAAAACAACCCGCTGAAGGAACCTCTTCCTCCGCTGCAGCTGCGGGACTCTCTGAGGGGTTTTAGTAGAAAACATAAATAAAAAACAGAAAGAAAAGACTCCTTCACCGTCCCATCAAGGTAGCAGCAGCAGTCTGTCCAGGTCGGGCCATTAAGAAGTCCAAGAGTGTGTGCATGTTGGAGCAGCTTGCAGCTCTCTGAAGAGGTTTTAACCTCGATACCTTTCAGCTCTCCGACGTCAGACCGAGCTAAGGCCTTTTACTTATACTGAGATCCTAATGAGCTCCTCTGAATAATGCACCAACACGTCCACGACACCGGAGACGTCCAACAAGACTGTCCGCTCTGTCTGTAAGTGTTTATGGTCTCATTGAGGTGAACTGTGTGAGCTGATTTCTGTGCAAAAAACAAACTGTGTTTTATTAGGTCTGCAGGTGATGCCTTTACGGGGAATAGGAGAATCGAGAATTGAGCGCAGAAGAGCAACAACTTGGAACATGTCTGAACAAATTCAACATTTTTACATCCCAAAGGAAACTTGGTTTGCAGCCAGACATTTAACACATGAATCACAGGAATACATTGATGACAATAAATGGCAACAATCTTTAGTTAATTAACTCCGAATATATTTTAAAATACAAACATTATAACTCAAAAAAATAAAAGTAAAAATAATAACTTACTTGTTTCTGAAGTTTTCAACCACATCTGGTTTTCTTCCTCAGTGGATGGAGTTTCTCAGTTGTCATAATGCATGAGGAAACATTCAACATGGAACAAAAACAAAGAACAAAACAGCAAATAGTAGCCCACAGTTTGTTGTATTTATCATTGTATTTTGTTTTTTTAAACAAATTTTATAGTGTTTGTGTTTTCAAATACCGTAGTTTTAAGAGCATATGAGGAAACAGTCAACATGGAACAAAAACAAAGAACAAAACAGCAAAAGTAACCCACAGTTTGTTGTATTAGGCTACTTTCATTATTAATTCTGGGTGTTAGAATAATAACTTACATGTTTCTGAAGTTTTCAACCACATCTGGTTTTCTTCCTCAGTGGATGGAGATGCTTTTTTGTCATTGAGATGGTTCAGTTGTCATCATGCATGGGGAAACATTCAATATGGAACAAAAACAAAGAACAAAACAGCAAAAGTAGCCTACACAGTTTGTTGTATTTATCTATGTATTTATTTTATTTAAAAAAAAAAAAAAGTGTTTGTGAAGAAAATTAGTTTTAAGAGCGTATGAGGAAACATTCAACAGTTTTGATAGTATAATTTTATTTTAGAAAATATAAATTATATTTACTTTTTTTTGGCATTTTCTTCAACATTATCATCCCAAAGGAAACTTGGTTGGCAGCCAAACATTTAACACATTAATCACAGGAATACATTGATGACAATAAACGGCAACAATCTATAGTGAAACAATTCAGAATATACTTTAAATTACAAATATTATAACTCAAAAAATAAAAGTAACAACTTACTTGTTTCTGAAGTTTTCAACCACATCTGGTTTTCTTCCTCAGTGGATGGAGATGCTCAGTTGTCATCATGGATGAGGAAACATTCAACATTTATTTATAGTGTTGGTGAAGCAAATACTGTAGTTTTAAGAGCCTATGAGGAGACATTCAACAGTTTTTATAGTATCATTTTATTTTAGAACATATAAATTATATTTACTTTTTTGGGTATTTTCTTAAACCTAATTTTCCCCACTTTCATTGTATTTATTTTATTTATTTTTTATACAGTGTTTGTGAAGCAAATACTGTTGTTTTAAGAGCGTATGAGGAAACAATCAATGTAGAACAAAAACAAAGACCAAAACAGCAAAAGCAGCCTACACAGTTTGTTGTATTAGGCTACTTTCATTATTTGTTTTTACTGTTAGTTGAATATGTGCATTTTAGGCTTGGAAACTTAAACCTACTTTCTCACAATAAAGGCAGAAATCATGGACAACAGCTGCTATTTAAGTAAATAATCACCACTTTTTATGTTTTTGCTTTCACTATTCAGCTTTTACTTGTTACAGAGTCTGTTAGATGCATTTTAGCAGCCTCTTCCAAACAAAACAACAGAAAGCACATGTCTTCATCTTTGAAAACTCTTAAAGTTGATCTTTGGAGAGGTACATGAAGGCAGCAGTAGCCTAGCTACACAGCCGGTTCTACAAATAGCGTCCAATCAGCGACAAGTAGAATCTCCGTCTGACCAATCCGCTGCGAGGATGGGCGGGGCTTCATCTCAACAGCCAATCAACACGCTGGACGAGCGCGCTCGCGTGGCTGAGGGTTGTTTTTGGCTGTGCGCGCCACCGAGACAGACGCGTGCCAACAGGAAAAGCTAATACTGCCCAGTGCGCATGCGTGGCCGCATTGCAAGCACGTGGTTAAGAAGAGCAAGTAAACAAACCCCCACCAAAACAAATCAATACAATTGATTGAGGTTTAATTCTGGTGTTTACTGTAGTTTTATTATACATGTTTATGTCAGGGTTAAAATAATGAGTTTTTATAATATATTTTATTTTAATATATATATAATATTTTATATAATATTTTATATATATATATAATATTTTATATATATATATATATATATATAAATAAAACATTTGTTTTTGCATTTTCTTGCATCTTCTTTTAAAAAAATAAATAAAAAATTTGTACAGTCTTTGAGAAGCAAATAGGTTTCAATTTGTATTAATGTTCGTATATTTTATCAGGTAAATAAATGTGGATTATTCTCTTCTTTTAAAAAGAACACAATTATGTCAACTTTTTTAAATCAAAAGGAAATTAATTTAATTTTTAACCTTTTTATTGCTTGTAGGCTACAAAAAGTGAATCACACTGCTGACTGGACAAAGGACAGACTGCAGTAGATGTTATTAGCTGATACAACAGCGCCCCCTGAAGGACACTGTGGCATAAAGTTTAATACAACAATACAGTATGAGTGAGATAATTCAATCTGTTGAGGATTTATTAAATGCATTTTTTTTTGTTAAAATTAGACTTTAAAAAGATAAAAACATTACTGATTCCTCTTGATGATTTATCATTTTCACTGCACCATGTTTTGATCCAAAACTAAATAGATATTTAATTTTTTTTTTAATTCTTCCTCTAAATTTAATATATTTTAAAGGCAATTCTTCCTAAAAATAAGACAACACGAAATTGCATCATTAGATGACAGAGAGAAGTCCTCACATGAGGAAACATTTCAAACCTCTCCAGTAGTGGAAAGTAACCAAGAATATTTACTTAAATACTGTAATTAAGTACAAATATGAGATACTTTACTTGAGTATTTCCATTTTCTGCTACTTTATACTTGTATTCCACTACATTTTAGAGACAAATATTGTACATTTTACTCCACTACATTTATTTTATAACTTTAGTTACTTTGCAGATAAAGAAATACAATGTTTTGTTTCTTTACTGTTTTTAAGCAGTTCATTAATTTTGGAGTTGATTTATTATTATATTGTAATACAATATTATATCATTTAGTATTGTATTGTATTATATGTTCTTAGGCATTTTGTACTTGTATTTTTATCACGTTTTTGCAATGTTTCTATTTAATTATTTATTGCAACTTCCTCATTGCCACTTGTAAACGTGTCTAGATATACAGTATATGTGTAGAAGTATATAAGTAACTTTGTATATTATGTGTGTGTAGCGTGACGGAGCTACAGGGTACATTTCATGGTGCAACTCTGTGTTGTAAAATGACAAATGAACCTTGAACCTTTTTTGTGATTATTTACGTGTCAATAGACTTTGTAATTACTATTTATGTATAGTGTATATAGTATTCACTGCACCATGCTTTGATCCAAAACTAAATAGATATACTATTAGAATAAATATTTCAAATCTCCTTTAAATTCACTACATTTTTAAAGGCAACAGACAAAGACATAAGTACACATTTTAGATACTTGTACTTGAGTATTTCCATTTTCTACTACTTTATACTTGTACTCCACTACATTTTAGAGGCAAATATTGTACATTTTACTCCACTACATTTATTTAACAGCTTTAGTTACTTTGCGGATCGTGTTTAACAATACAAAATATAATAAACAAATCAATTATGATGTATTATCAAAGATTAAGGATAAAACCGTTTTGATCCCCGAAAGTCTTGAAGTGGAAAATACAATTGCAAAATGAAAAGTGGCAGACAGTAACAGCCACGCTTCATGTTTTTGGAGTAATACACCATCTTTATTAAAAATTTTCACTCTTCTCATTAAATAAGGGATAATGTACAGCGAGCCGGTCATTGTTGTAAAATAAACCAGGTCTTGCATCGCCCCTTAAGGGGTTTATTTCACGATAATGACCCGCTAGCTGTTCATTATCCTGCTTATTACACGGCTACTTACTTAAGAAATCAATAATTTGGCACAAAAATGTTCTGCCAGAGTCCGACATCGGAACTGTGTCCATAGCAATGGTCTGTTATAAAGAAATCAAAGCCGTGTAATAGCAGTTAAAGAAGTTGTCTGTCGCCAGTTGAAATCTTACAAAGAGAC
>CAKAKR010065207.1:141472-178673 GCA_916700685.1 Adelosebastes latens
TTTATTTCACGATAATGACCCGCTAGCTGTTCATTATCCTGCTTATTACACGGCTACCTACTTAAGAAATCAATAACTTGGCACAAAAATGTTCCGCCAGAGTCCGACATCAGAACTGCGTCCATAGCAACGGTCTGCTATACATGGCAACGGTCTGTTATAAAGACATAATAGACAGTAGAACGCCGTGATTGACCAATCAGAATCAAGTATTCAACAAAGCCGTGTAATAGCAGTTAAAGAAGTTGTCTGTCGCCAGTTGAAATCTTACAAAGAGACGTTAATGAAGGTACAGTGTTTTTAATGAATGTCTATTTAAAATGGCAGAGTTGCAAAAAACAAAACAAAAAAAGAAACATTAAAAAACAGGTTTTTCAAAGTGGCAGTCAGTCTTTAATAATAGCAAAGAAATGCTTCGTTCAAGTCAAATCCTTCACACGACAGCAAAATAAAACTGACCAATTCAAACAATGTCTATGGCAGGTCAAACAGGAACCTTTAAAATACAACCAAGGATCTTATTTTATTTTTTTTCAGAAATGTTAACTACACAATTAAAGGTTTATACTGATCAAAACATACAGAGTGAAGTAGTTCCACTGGAGACAACTCAAACAAGATTAGTGTCTGATAGAAACATAACATTCATTTTACAATAAAAATATCTGCACAAAAACACCCCCCCCACCCCCAAAAAAAAAAATAAAACAAAAAGGGTAACGCAAAAAATATAAATGTTTGCTTTTCATCTTTTCAATACAGTCACAAATCACACAGCTGTGGCAACAAATCTCTTTAAAATGTACATAACTGAAAGATAAGGATGCCCTCCCGCGACCCCTCCCACCCTCAGACTTGATTGTGTTCATTTTTAAGAGCGTATACTGCGATTACAAACGGATTCCCGACTGAACAAAAGCTGCACATCAAATCTTGGATATCAAGACTATCAAAAAAGGCACAAACAGACAGGTTGCACAAAGAACTCAGCAGAAGCTTTTTTTTATACAACTAATCCCAGTAAGGTTTCCAGTGCCCTTAATGTTCTAACTAAACCCCACCCCAAAAAAATGACTATCTACAGGCAAGTCAAGTCCCGGCAGGCACCTCGGATTACAAATCCCATCCCAACTACTGTAGAAGCAAGTGCATTTATTTAATAATCGAGTGACAGACGGGTGTGTACAGCGAGAGTGAGGAGCACTGGGAAAAGACGAGTCTTTACCTCACGTTCAACGTCTGCTCAGGTGAACTTTGAGAGTGCAAAAATGGTCATTTCTGCAATGGAGTTTGGTCATTTTTCAAATGTCATCAGATGAGTTAAATCTCCGTCGACGGAACCAACAAAAGTTTTTTGGGTGAGAGCAAAGAGGGAACTCTGATCAAAAATTGTATTTTTTAAATATAAAATTTGTATGATATTTTCTGGTAACACTTTATTTTTACAGGTCTGTTATTTCCTAATATTTTCATGAAAGTTTCCTGTGTAAGTTCAAATCAATTATATGGAAAATAGAGACAAAGTTGAGGCAGTTATTTAAGTTAAATGTGTTCAGAAGAATTTCCTTGAAGGGACATCATTAATTTATTATTAGAAACTTTGGAAAAATTGCACATTTTGGTGTCTGACCTGCTGCGCGCTGCCTAAAAGACTCCTAGGTTACGGTATCTTAGCAGTTAATTGGAATTAATTCATTGGAAGCGGACCAATTCAACACTAAGGATGCAAAGATTAGTTGATTAAATCGTCAACAATTCAGATAAATGATTAATTGTTTAAGTCGTTTACTAAGGTAAAACACTAAACTGTTGCTGGTTACAGCTTCTCAAAATATGTGGATTGCCGTTTTTCTCAGTTTCATATCATCGTTAACTCAATATCTTTGGGTTTTGGACTGTTGTTGGGATAAAAAACGTCATGGAAGTTGCGATGTGCATTTTTCACCATTTTCTGACTTTTTTTTTTTAGACCAAACGATTACTCATAAAAACAAATCGACAGATTAAAGAGGACCTATTATGCTGATTTTCAGGTGCATGCTTTTATTTTGGGTTTCTACTAGAACATGTTTACTTGCTTTAATGTTCAAAAAACACTTTATTTTTATCATACCGATCCACTCTGTTGTGATTGGTCAACCGAACCAAACTCTTCAGACTCCGCTCTAACTAGCTTTGTTTGAGGGCATGCCAAACTAGCCGTTAGGCAAAGTGTGTTACTTGGTGACATCACCACGTTATGGAAGAAAAGGCGGCACTTCAATCAAGCTTCAGGCAGTTCAGGAGCAGTGTTTCTGTAGGTGAGAGTAACTCCCTTTGGTGTGGACTTTGTAACTTTGCAGACCTTTTACATGCACAAAAAAACGATATAACACACTAAAGGAAAGGGTAAAAAGCACAAAAGCATAATAGGTCCTCTTTAAACGATGGTGAAAACAATGGCTTGTTGTAGCTCTATTGAACATGGTCTCTAATTTACCTACAATCAGTACCAAATTACACAGTTCTTACCAGAAAACTTCTTGTGAATATTAAGAATTTACAGGCCTGTAAAATAAAGCGTAACCAGACTTTTTTATTTGTCATCTCAGGTCTAGCTTGATAATTACAGATTAATCTGGAGTCCTACTTCTGAACAACATCTGAAAATCTTTTTTTTGTTTGTTTAACTTCTCACCTGGCAGCAATGACATAGAAGTGTACTCCAGGGTGTGTCAGTACACCATGACATCGCTGTTGGCTGTGGTCAGAGTTGCAACACACTGACCGATTATGGCTTGAGTGCATTTCAGTGGAGCACTAGTCTCCTCTCTCTCAGCTTCTACTTAGTTTCAGTCTAAGTTTCAGCCAGAACAAAAGTCAAATATAAAATGTGATTTAATTCGACCGGAGCAGCTCTGCCCTCAAGAGAAATGTTTGTACAACTCAAACTTGCTTTTTGACATGTATGCAAATGTAGAAAAAGAGTCAAAAGTTGAGTTTTAGCTTCGCTCATCTTCTGTCAGAAACATAAAAAGTTAGTTTACAGCTCGCCCAACACTTCTGTCACATCGTTGTCGTCATTGTAAAGAATGAAAAATCAGCTGAAGCTGCTCAATAGTTCTGAAATTGTCTTATTTTATATTTAAATCTCTAATTTCTTTAAGTGCCAGCAGAGACAGATTCTTGAAGAATCCATTCAGGTCTACATTGAGATGCTTTAGTGTCGTAAATAATACTTTGTTTCATTCATTAGGTCACTCACACATCACTGAATGAGCTTTAATTTTGATGCTGCAGTACTGTAACCTAACCAAATGCTAGGTGTTAACATGAAACTGAATATATTTGAGGCCCACTTGTAAACAAACTGAAATGACAGCCATTAGACGCCGCAGTGCTGCTCAAATGAAAGACACGGCTGGTTGAAGCCTCGGTGCTTCTGGCTTGTTTGTTTCTCCCCCCAAAGTTTCCACATATATAATTTTTAAAGTCTTAATTCCTTTTGCTTGAAATAAATTCTTCAAATTCAACAGTCTTTAATGAGCAGTTACCGACAAGAACTGATGGTCTTGACTTCTGCTGCTTCTTTTTTTTACTGCAGTTGTCGGCTGGTGCTGACAACGCCAACTGTCGACGGGTGCCGACACTGCCAAAAGGTCAGCTGGTGCCGACACTGCCAACGGTTATCAGCGTGAAAATGTGCAATTTAAAGCAAAAAAATGTTACAACGGACGAAATGAAAAACCTGATCTGTTTAGTTTGAGTATCATTTCAACTGTATCGTGCCTGGATGCCATTTCTCAGGTTGAGGAAACAACATGTTCCTGTGTGATTGGTATAAATACAGATATATGGTTATTCTCCTATTTGCAACCACAACGAGACGTCTCAGCATGCAAGATGGAGTTTGGCTAAAAACGAGGAAATCTGTAAATAGAAACGACATAAAAAACAGACAAAGAAAATGCTGAAGCAAAAGAAAGAAACAGGACAAAAAGCACCATGTGATTGGGAAGTGTGATATACCACAAAAAAAGGTTGAACAGAAAGAGCCTGGGCGCTCTTGTTGTGGCACTTAACATCGTCGTCTTTGTATACAGAGCTTATAACAGTCATGCAAAGGGCACAGTATTATTCTAACAAGGCGAGAGAGAGAAAAAGAAAACACGAAACAGGAAGAAAAAAAAGGAGGCACGACAACATTTCCTCCGGACGAAAACAAGTTGTGTGATAACTGAATTCTTGTCCTGACGCTGTAAATTTTCTCCCATATGAAAAATATCATACTGTACATACAGACTTGTATGAAATAAACAGACATATCCTTTAGGTTTCTCATGGCTAAGGCAGAAATTGATGGTGAAATCCTTCAATGCACTTTTAATTTGGTGCATTTATACACAACCTGACATTTTACTGAAGCCGATGGGAAATGAAAACGGGTATTTTTTTGTGTTTAATAAAAAGAAACAAAAGATCTGATTCACCTTCTATCATCACTCTTGCCATTAACATATCTTAAGACTCTTTGGGCTATATATATATATATATTTATATGTATATATATATTTGCATTTGGGGCTTCTGTGTGAGGATTGAAATAGGTCTTTGTTAAAATATAGATCCTCAACACCAAGTGATGGCTTTTGACCCACAAATATGTGGCTGATTATGTGTTTTCATTGCATAAATCAGTTGATTTAATTCAGGTTTTTTCTTTTTTCAAAGAGAGAAAAAAGATCAAGGTATCCCTTGTAACAGTGCGACAAAGGTTAAAAAATTCAAAAGACCCCCTTTTTTTTTTTTACCATGGATGATTCTTATAAGTAATCTACCGTTGTTTGTTTGTGCAATGTAGGCAGAGTTATAACCACGACAGTTGCACCAAAAAAAACACGCACAACAGCTAGTCTATCACTGTCATTCAACTGGACATAAAAAGGTCTTGAATAGGAATAGCCAGAGCCTTTGAGACACACACAAAAAATTGTTTATCTTGGCTTAAAACACAAAATCAACCCCCAAACTGTAAGCTGTGATGTGGACCTCCCCTCACCCCTCACCTCAGAGAGAGAGAAAAGAGAAAAGAGAGACAAGAGAATGATTGATTGATTGATTCCTGACGCCATTCCTGAGCAAAGTGGACTTGACGAGTGAGACCCAAGGAATCCAGGTGATGTGGACAACAGGAGAGGAAAATAAAAACCCAAAAAGAAAACAAAATCACAGCAACAGTGTGGAGGCGAGGAGGAGCAGAAGCCAGTCCACAGAAACATCTGGAAGGAGAAGAAACAGCGACCGTGTGATGAGCTGTCACATACTTGTTTTTCCTCTTTATTTCAAGTAATAAAAATAAACATCTTTTATTCACTTAAAGTGACAGTAGGCAGTATAAAGTTAAAGATACATTAACAGAACTTACAGATACTGAAATAAGTGAAATTTAAGATGTGAAAATACATTTTAAAGCTGCACAAACACACTGTTGTCACTGCAGAGAGCAGCTTTGTGCTATAATTCAGGAGATGTCACACTCTGTTTCCTTTTCAGTAGACTCATGTTATGCATGGAAATGCTGCAGAGAGGAAACACAGTAATTACATACGCTGACACAGAGCAGATGATAGGCTACAACATGTAGCTCTGATAGTTGTTATCACAACAAGAGGCCTGTCAGGGAGCAGCTGGTGGTTAGCAGAGATCAGGGGGGGAAATACACCACATCTGAGGAGAAGTTATCGCCTATTACTCTTTTATATTTTGACCTTTTTTTAATAGTATAATATTCTTGTCCTTGTTTTAGTGGTTTGTCTCTTTCGGTGTGAATTGAGTGCAATGAAAAAAGTCCTTGTGTGAGTCTATGTGGATGACACAAAGCTGATTCTGATAATTATACTTGGTGGTGAAACCTTTAAAGTGCCCGTTCAGATAGATGGTTTTTAAAAGCAGTTTTATCCTGGTGAACCTCTACTTCATACTCTACAGAAGAAAAATGTATTCATTTATTAATTGTGCAGTGAGCGGTCTTTGCTTCATCTCTTGAGTGTTGAGTTGTTAAATTCAACACAAATGAAGCAGTCGCTTTTTTTTGTGTTTTTAAAGCAGAGGCGGAGATGAGGGTCACCCTTGAAAAGTTGGTTGTTTGAAGACTTCAGTGCAGCTAATGGTGGTATTGTTCTGCACCTGTAGCTCTGAACACGGTCCCTCTCTGAGTTTAAGTTGGTTTCCAGGTTATAAGCTGGACTGCATGCGATGCGGACGTACCTGTGTGAGATGTTAGGACCTAAAGATGGTCTGGAAACGTGCAGTTTCTTCAAAGATGAGCTCCTTCAGTGTCTCTTTGGGTAGGTCATCCAGCTCCATGTCAAACTTGAATGGGGCCTCAGCGACAGGCTACACAGAAAGGCAGAGAGGACGATGTTAGAGACTTCTGGTGTTGATCCCACTGAGCAATCTACGACAGAGCAGCTAAATCTAATTCCCCGTGTTTAAATTATGTTCACCATCATTCAGTTATGTGGATATATTTAAGGTTTAAACGCATAATATGTCATTTTCTGCCACTAGGGGTCTTTCAATCAAAACAAGAGTTTTGGTGACGTCGTGAAGTAGTGTGGGATCATGGGAGGTGTTGTCTTCACCACCATTGCCGTTAGTTTCTTCCTTCAGTGTTCATCATTCAGGCGTTTTTTACCGCAGAGGTCTCCTCCTCTCCAAAACAAACGGACCAGAAGATTAAAACCGGTAAAAACACTAAATAAAGCAGTTTCACGTTAAAAATCAGTGCTTCTCCGATGCTGTCCGGCGGACACAGGACGTCCTGGAGGGGCTGCGAGTCGAGCTGCCGCTAACGTTTGCTGCTCAGCTTGTTTCTCTGATAACTTCAGATCCAGACGTCCGATGACTGAAATCCTTCTTCCGATTGAAATATATCGTTAAAAAACACCAAGATTGTAACGCACACGTTACCTTGATTCAAATTAAGGATTCCTCTGGGTTTGAACATTGTTGGAAACATTTGGGATAATATGAGTACACAACTCAACAAAATATATAACATAATTCTTGTCGTTTTTAGACATTTAAAAGTTATATAACAGGAACAGATAACTCCAAACATGATGTCTTGATTAACATAAGATTACGTATCCTCATTCCAAACAGGCCCATGTACCACAATCTGACATCTAACAGCCCCAGACGAGCGTCTCACCTCATCTGTGGGGTCGTAATACTGCTCCAGGTAAGGGTGTGCCAGGGCCTCCTCCACCTCGATCCTCTTGTGGGGGTTAAAGGTCAACATCTTGTCCAACAGGTCCAGAGCTGCAGCACAAGGAGAACATTTAACAGGATTCTGAAACAACAATGAGCACTCCTGCCCACTAGAGGGCACCGTCACTCCCTACATGCTGTCTAGATTATGACACTCACTTTTTTGATTTTACAAATTTTATAAGGCATTACTGAGCTGTGCGGGACTAATTGTTGAGCTGTTGCATGTTTAAAATCTCAATATAATCTAGTTTTGTACCCTGAAATCACAATGGAACTGGACATGTTACATCCAATCTACTTCTCTAGTTTCCCACCCCCAAACATTGCCACTTCTTTTGCTTGACTGCTGCCTGTGGCGGTGGGTAAATGTTTTGTTCCCGTAACACCTGTGCCCCCAATAAAATTATATTCGATCAGGGAATTGTTTAGCGGTGGTCCCTTGTTTGCAGTACAACCTCTCAAAGATTCATAATATTCTAGAAATCATGTTTGTCGATGAAGAGTTTGTCCTGGCTCTGACCTTTGGGATCAGCGTTGGGGAAGAGGCGGTTCCACGGCACTTTGCAGCGCAAAGGCAGCGACAACAGGTAGTTCCTTGCCTTAATGTTGATGATGCAGTTGAGATCCTCCTGAGAGGGAGAACCCAGGATCCCTGAAGGACAAAGACAAGATTATAGTGAAGAATTACTTCTAGAGTCCGTTTAAAAACAGCTTGCACAAGTGAACAACTCTACTACAACTAATTTACACATCCCCTGCTTAACGTAACCGTCTGAAGGCACAACAAAATGACAGATGGGAGAATCAGTATGTGGTCTAGCACCAAAAAGTACAACTTTATAAATGAATATTAACAGCTACAGTATCAGTGGACCGGCATCAGAGTGTGTGAAAGTTTATTTCAACTCTAAAGTTGTCTAATCTTTTATGCAGACTGAACCAACACTGCATTTGGCAACAGATTCACATTTGACTTAAAGGAAAACATGAAGTTATTAAAATATGCTACAGTACGACCAACATGATATACTTATTATAAATATATAATCAAGAGAGAGAGAGAGCGAGAGCGAGAGCGAGATGGGCACAATATACATTACTTCATCTTCCGTTTCAGATTTTCATGTTTAGCTACATAAACAATTATTTGAGACGTAAATATCTAAACAGCTTCCACTCCAGCAAACATGGTTTACATTCAACTAATATTAGTGATTGAGAATATAATAATCATTATTATTATTAAGTAGAAGAATCTGTATATTGATTATACAATTAACACATTTGAAACCTCTAAACACTTATCCAAAACTGTCTGAAACAATCTTCTTGTTGACGAAATGGCAACAAAGTTTACCCAAATGAGTCCAGGTTTCTTTTTGACTATTTAAATTTGAGTCTTTATTGACTTGCACTTTAACACAAATGATGCCGGATTGAACGTTATCCTACAAAAAAACTTCTCAATTATCTTTTTTTCAGAGAGAAAAACAAGCTAAATGTCAAACTAGCAATTTCCCCCCCGAAAAAACAACTAATTATTTTATTTTTAAACTATTTTCTTTAGTTTTTCTGGGTTTGCCGATAGTTTAAACGACAATATCGCAGCACCACATCAATCCTAAAAACACTGCACATAAAGAGAATTATTACCCAAAATGTGGTTAAGCTGATCCAAGTAGTGCTTCCCAGGAAAGATTGGCCTGTTGGACAACATCTCAGCCAGGATGCAACCCACTGACCAGATGTCTATGGACTTGGTGTAGCCCTGAGATTAAAGGGGCACAAAGACACAGTCATGACTACAGCACATTTAAAGTCAATAATCAATAGATGGACATGCATAGCATTAACATAGCATGAATGAAAACAGTATTAAGTTAAGTCTTGTTGGGCCCAATAAGAATAAAGGCCTTAATTACTAGAGCTTCATTCTTCTGACCATCTGCAGGATTCAGAAAGACAAATTTAAGATTTAAAAAAAAATATATAGAAAAAGCTCATACTGCCCCTGCAGAGTCAATATGCTTTACCAACATATTTAACTTTACAAAATAAAATGCACGATGGAGGTTTTAACTTAATTATACAATAATTTGTGCAATAATTCAACTGTGCAATACTCATTAATACTGCATTTATATTTTATACTGTACATTTCAAGAAGTATTCTTATTTAACTCTTATTTATAGTATTCTTGCATTTATATTTAATAACACTTAATAGATCCCACTCTTTATTTATTATTTTTATTATTTATTCATATTCCTCTACATATATTGTGTTATATTTTGTAGCATTATGTACATCATTTACATTCTCCTTTATTTCTACTCTTCTTATATTTCTTATGCTTATATACAGTATAAGAGTAACTGTAACGTCCCAATTTCCCCCCGAGGATCAGTAAAAGTAACCACAAACAGAGATCATATTTTCAGGTGTCCTAGCAAAACAAACAAAGAAACTAAAAAAACAAACAAACATTCACTCGTTCTTTTACCCCCCCGACTGTCAACATGTTTACGGCAGGTGAGGACGCTCACCTTGGAGTTGAGCATGATCTCAGGTGCTCGGTACCAACGAGTGGCTACGTACTCTGTTAGGAACCCGGTGTGATCGTGGTCAGGATCGGCCACACGAGCCAAACCAAAATCACAGATCTGCAAAGAGACGAGAGACAAGGCGATGAATGACGGCAACATTAGAAGATGCCAGCTGGATGTCATAAAACAATCAACAGGTTGGAAAACATGTTCAGTACATGTACATGTACATACATTTGCATAAAGCAGCATATTTGTCCACTCCCATGTTGATAAGAGTATTAAATACTTGACAAATCTCCCTTTAAGGTACATTTTGAATAAAAAATAATTTGTAATTAGATATTTGAATCGATTGACAGCCCTAGCTAATATTGACCTTGATGGAGGAATCAGTTTTCAGTGTTTCACTGCCAGCATTTAGACCATCATGGGACACTAAAAACAATGAAATTTAGGCTTAAGAGGCCAAATTCTGTAATGTTTGGCATGAAGAACATCAACCAATCTTAAATATGAAACAAAATATGGATGATCAGTGACTGAAAATAAGCCCAATGATAAAAATTTGTGTCAAGATGTTTAAATAACAGAAAGGAAATGTAACAACGATATATACAGATATAATAAAAAAAGAAAAGAAAAGGATCCCAACGTAATTTACGGCTGTCCTCGACCAAAGAAATAGTCGACTAACACCTATACGACTTTGTTGACTAAATCGCTAAGTTACTTTAATTGACAGATCTGTAAAACTGAGTTTCTCCACAAAGAATCACACAAAAGCACCACTTTAAATCTTGTTTACCAGAGATGTGCTCATAAGTTTCTTAGAAATAAGTCATTCGGCATGAAAAAAGCATTAAAAACGACTAAAGAAATCTTAGTCGACTAAGACCAAAACGACTGATTAGTGGACTAATTGACTACGACGGGGCAGCCCGATGTCATTTCCCTTTGAGACACTACCTTGAGATCACAGGTGGTGTTGAGCAGAAGGTTGGAGGGCTTCAGGTCGCGGTGCAGGACGTTGGCAGAGTGGATGTACTTGAGCCCTCGTAGGATCTGGTAGAGGAAGTAGCAGATGTGGTCGTTGCTCAGGTGTTGAGTCTTCAGGAGCTTGTACAGGTCCGTCTCCATGAGGTCCTGGACAATGTATCTGCACGGTGCCACGTTAAAGAACTTCTACTTTAATGTTGTGGAAAAGCAATTTTAAAACGTTGTCCTGTTCATATATGAGTCAGAGGTCGTGTTAACCAAATATTTTCTGTCATTGACTGAATTTTTTTAACAATGATGGAAAAATCTGAAGGCCGTCCATCAGTTTGAAGGACTGGAGGAGGACTTGGAGCGAACTTGGAGGACTTGGAGACCCGAATGGTCACAGAGCGGTGCCGATGCAGCTGCGCCGCCGGTGAAGCGTCGTTTGTCCGAGGAAAAGACTACGGAAAAAATTAATTCAGTTGCTTCTGTGTGTCGACATGAAAACAGACTGCGCAGTGTCATATCTCTGTTCATCTTTTCTCTACATGTCCTTATAAATGCATAATCTATAAACTTGTTCTGTATATTAATTAATAAAACAAACACACACGACAGTGTGCAGCTGTGAGTCAGTCTTCAGTCCAATACTCTAAATTTATTGAAAAGAGATAGGGCTGTGTATGAATACTGGATTATTTTGCAGAACGGACAGATAGCGGACCGTGAGGAGATATTCGCTGTATTTGACATAAAACTGAATTGGATTAGAATCACAGACTCTGCTTTAAATAGGCTTACCGGAATGTACTATTGTCATTAAAAAATGAAAATGAAAATGACGGGTAATAATAGATTATGCCGGAATTTTTAAAACCCTGTCCGTCAAATTGACAGGCAATGAGAGTCTAATGCAACCACTCATATGAGTCACATTTTACTTCCCATCTGGACCACATTGTTATGTACTACAAAATAAGATCTCTAGGTATCCAACATGGCTCGGCAATCAACCAACATTATGAATCTAACCGGCCTATTTATTGGTGATATCAAATGATAATACGATAAATTCATTCCTTCATACAGCTGCTGCTGCTGCTTACCCCTTAAGTACAACAAAGTCCACGTTTTTTTTACTGCCCAGGCCTTGTATCCAAACTACATTTAAGTTTTACTACCACACTCAAATAAAGAGAGAAAATTAAAAACCTTGCATCTTTTAGCTCAGACATTTATCCTTATTTTGTTGTTCCTGCAGGCTGGCAGAGCCAAAAGAGACATCCAAGCTGCTGACTTGATTAGTATTTTGGGCAACCTCTCAATTCAGTGAAATCTCAAAGTAGCTAAGGTAGTTAAATGGTGGTTAAATGAGCTGATGCTCGTGTAGCTACGACTTACTGAAAACCATGATTGGTATAACTAAGGTGACAGAAAGCTCATTTCTGTGGAAGGAGAAGATCTTTCATCTGGAAGGTTTTATAGTTTTTTTTGTGGGGGTGAAAGCTCATCTGATCTGGAGAGCAGGAAGCAGCGAGCTAAGTAGCTGCAGGCTGTTCTTTTAGGTAAAATATTAAGTGTAAAACTACACACTCTGCGTTATGAAACTGACAGTAACTACGCACCAGACCAGTTTGCTACAGTTGCTGCTGGGCTACACTGAAGAGCGTCTATACCAAGTATACGGCGACAGGTGGCTATTATGTAATAAAATACAACAGAAAACCTCTATTCAACCACAAATGCTGGTGTGTAACTTCACACACAAAGAAGTAATTTTAAATAAATATATTAGCACAAAAGCACAAATATCTAATAACAAACATGCTATTAACAATGCAAGAAAAACAAGTATTAATGACATTAACCTGTAGTCCGCAGATTAAACTGCAGACACATAACATCCATTAGAACTTGTCTAAATCAAGAGAGGTGCTCGTTAAAAGGATACACGTCTTTCATCAAGTCGATGGTCGGTGTGCGGATGATGTCGTTGATGCCGATGATGTTCTCATGTTTGAAGCGCAGAAGGATTTTGATCTCTCTCAGGGTGCGTTGGCAGTACGTCTGGTGCTCGAAAGGGCTGATCTTCTTAATGGCCACACGGATCTTGTTGTCCCGGTCATAGGCAGAGCTGCATTATTCAAAATAAAACACACACAAAAACAAACAATTAGACACCAGTGTTGAAAAGGCTAAACACTGTTTTAACTTCCTGTTTTGTATATTCTGTACAGACTCTTCTGTGCAGCTGAAGCCATCTTACTGATAACCACAATCCTTGCTGCAGAAAATGGCATGGGATGGCATTGTTATCTCTTTTTCTATCTTTTTTTTAAGATAAAAAAGTTGAAATTCTCTGATTAAATGTGATTAAATGTGAATATTTTCTGGTTTCTTTACTCCTCTATGACAATAAACTGATTATCTTAGAGTTGTGGACAAAACAAGATATTTGAGGACGTCATCTTGGGCTTTGGGAAACACTGATCGACATTTTTCACCATTTTATAGACCAAACAACTGATTGATTAATCGAGAAAATGATCGACAGATTAATCGACAATGAAAATAATCGTTACTTGCAGCCCAGACTGCTTAAAGTCTGTGATGCAGTAACAACAAAAAGGTACAGAAAAAGTTACTGAGCTTGATGATATTTTGGAGAGTTACTGGTTCATAGAAACTCCAGTAAGCACCTGCTCCTGTCAACATTATTACCCTTTGAAATATTTTAAATGATCCACTGACATGAAGGAACAGAAATATTAACTCATATATTGCTGTGCACATCACGTTTTATTGAGCAGCAGCAGTCGGGCGCCAAACTCGGTGACAAATGCTGCTTCCTTCCTGTGGTTTGCATGTGGAAAGCTTTTAATGTGAAGTAGTAACAGCAGGAAATGTTCAGGTGGGCGTCAAGGTTATAATAGTTTAATAGTTTTTCTTTTAGTTTTGATTTTTCCAGGTTCATTTTAGTTTCATTTTAATTACTTTTCAGAGTGTGTTTGTTAGTTTGAATTTAGTTTCAGTTTTTCAGAAATGTTTAGTTTTTATATATTTAGTTTTAGTTTGTTTTTGTTAGGGCCAACTATAATGTCTCAGAAGTATGTAGCTTCACATACATACAAAATACAGGGTTGGAAAACTGTGTAGGAATGGCGCATAATGTTTAATCTTCCCACTACTTTAGTGAAGCAATTGCAGCATAGCGCCGTCTCCTGCAAGGTCAAGTCTGTTACATTTCTGTGGTTCAATGTCACGAGAGGTGACACAAATTCATGCCGTTTTTGGTTGCGATATATTAAACCTAAAAAAACTTTCATTTACGTTCATTTCTATTTTATTTTAATAGTTTTTAACCAGGCAATATCTTCTCAGATTAGTTTTTCTTAAAAGGATATAGTTTTTATTCAGTATCAGTTTGCTAAAAATATTTTTCACTGCTTATTTTCATTTTCAGTTTCAGTTGACTAAAATAACCCTGGTTTGCATTAGCAGTATCTTAACAAAGCAAATACCCCTCTGATACAGTGTGGAGCAGAAAACAATGAGGCTGCTGCAGTATCTGTTAGATAAAAGCAAGAACAGGGATGTAGGAACAGAACATTTTACTCCACACAAGAGCTACTTAAGTACTGATACCTGCACATCTAGCACAATGACACACAGCTCAGTTGCTCCCAAGCTGGTCCATATTACTGCAGGTCAGCTGAGAGGATGCAGTGACGCTGCATATGATCACGTCGTGCGTTAAAGAAATTAGTGCTGTAATAACGAATTTGTGTTAATGCGTTATTATCACGTTACATTTGACAGCCCTAATATAATTATGTGTATAATTCATCACTAAAACCTCCTGAGGAATCCACTTTCAAGCAAAAAAGCTTATTTTTGAATTTTCATAAATGATATAATTTGTAGTATATAGTAGATTTAATGACATGTCTTCAAGTTTTATCACATATTTTCTATTCTTTTGAAACAACTCATACGTATGCTCAGACAAAGAGACCATAAAGTATTTAAACTCAATTAATTGCAGATATTCTTTACCAATATTCAGTACTCAATAACGCCTGTGACGCGACAATTCCTCTTGTTCAGTGGGTCTGAATGCTGGTATGAATGGCATCTTAAAATTCCAACAATAAAAAGCCTAACATATACAGGAAATGATAAAACATGTTTGCATGTATGGGATGCCTGAGTCTGGCAGATGTCACACTAAAGCCAGATCCAGAGAAGTTAATGCACACAGATTAGGAGGTATGAGCCTTTCACATCACGCATACTGCACAACAGAACAGAGGTGGTTTACTCAATCCATTGAGAGTGGTGTCAACTATACTGCTACAAGAGTAAATAGAAAGGTTTTACTTATTATGCAAACAAGTGTTTGATTAAAAAAAAATAATTTCCAACAATATCCAAACTGGAAAAAACACATATTTGCTCATCTTATCAAGATAAAGGACTCTACGGCACTTGAACAGACACAAAACTCCTGTTTATGAACAGAAAGAAAGCCAACATGCCCTTTGGCATAAACAGATAATTGTGGTGTAAACTGGGCTACGTTTTTTGCCTGCAGGCCCTTTCTTGTCGGGATGATGCTCACCATTTACTAAGTTGAGTCAACAAGTATTAACATGTTCAATGATCCCTGAGGTCTTTTGGGAGCATTGGATTTTTGTTTACTCTGCTTGCTTTTAATTGTTTTCTGTTGAGCCACTGTGCTGAAACAGCAGTTTTATATCAGCTGGCAGGTCCAGGTGTGTGTTAGGAATGTGAAAGTGATGATAAATGTATTCTAGTACAAAACCCTGTTGTCCAAATTAATGATTCCAAGCAAAATGCAATAAAAACTAACAAAGGGAGTTACTGTTTTACACGTGTAATAAAACATATGACTGATTGTCTTGAGTGTGTCGACATCCAGCAGATTAATTGTTCAATTCCGCTCTTAAATCTTGGCTGTGCCTGTGGTGAGAAACCTCCTCCGCACCAGTCCAGGTACAGACATGTCCACTGGTGAATTGCTGGCTCTTTTCACTGGCTTAATGGCCGTCTCAACTTCCCCACGCTCACTTAGCCTGAGATATTTTGAATTACAACAAACCTGCGTGATGCAATGCCAACTCTAGCAGTCATCTCATTGTTTTTAAAGGGCGGGTCCATTATTTGAGTTTTTTGAGTTTTTTATATCATTCTGTGGCTTCACATTGGTGTTCCTTATGTATTCAAATTCAAACATTAAAATTTTGGTCAAAGTACATATGTTTTAGCGTCAAAATGCTATTTTCCCCAAGCACTTCTAATAACTTTTTCCCACGTGACCTGACGTAGGTTTCTGCTACTCTGCTACGTATATACAGTATACACACCCTTATAGTCAAATACAGTAACTTAGATGACGGTCGGCATGCTCCCAAGTTTGGAGAAACAGACAGGAGTACCAGTACGTGGACGCCACGTTAGTTCAGATCCAAAAGTCACACAATAAACAAACTAACCGATCAAGGCAGCGTCAGACCAGCAACTCCCGTGTTCTGCGAGGTAAAATTACTGTTTTTGTCAATGGAGTCTGGTGGCTTTGAAGGTATGTCTTCAGTTCCCCGTCAAAAAGGGCTGTCCGATGGCAAGTTAAAGCGGTAAAAATATTCTAAATATAGCGTACAGTTAAACTGATATCGATTTTTTTTTTGCTAAAATACGTTTTCTGCTGCTCCAATCCACGGCCACTTTACCTCGCTGTCAGAAAGCCCGTTTACGACAGTAACTGAAGCCGTTAAAACGCGGTTTCAAGACCAGACCAGACTCAATCCGCAAAACAGTAATTTTACCTCGTAGTATGTGGGAGTATATACATACTGCTCCTATTTTTATACTTCCTTCTATTTAAATGGTTCATATTTTGTTACACTTTGTTTAGCTCTTTTTTTTACTGTGTTAGCTGATGCTTCTTGTTTTTTGCACTATCCCCTTTGCTGCTGTACACTGCAAATCTCCCCACTGCGGGACTAATAAAGGAATATCTTATCTTATCTTATAAAACCCCACTTCAAAAAACCTGAAATAACCTTATCAGTTATTTCCAAACTTTACACTGCTAACTTTTGTCTCAGCTAGTGCTAGTGTTCACATTGTTCATAACCTCATTGATTAGCTTACTTTGGAAACCTACGTCACTGCTTTTTGACGGCTGAGTGGGCGTTTCCCGCCCTTTAAAATCAATAAAATGGGAATAAAAAGATGTCTGGGTGCTGTGACTAATACATGTATATCCTTTTTAGTTAGTTTTAGGGTTACATGAAAGTATTGCGTTCTTGATAATTAAAGAACATCGAGGTTTTAATGTAATAACAGAAATTCAGTCCACCTAATTTGTAGTCTGTCCCAAAGAATGACAATTTATATAATAGTCTGGTGTTACGAAAACTGGCCAGACATCTTGAGTGCCCAGGAACTGACACACCAAAAACCAAGTCCAAACTCACCACCTACTGCCAAGAAATGCAAATTACTGCTTCCAGCTTCCAAGATTTTCTGGATTTCTAAGTCATCTGCTGTGAAACTGTTGCAAGTTGCTGCCATTTGGAGCCGTTACGAAACCGAAATTGCCCAACAGAGCTGTACCTTCAGGATAACTAATTGAGAAAACCACAAGTTCATTTTGAGCTCCATCATTTACATCTACAGCCAAGAGTGATTTTATGTCTGCACATTACAAACAACAGAGAGAGATGACTGAAAAACACCCACGTCGTATGACAAAATAAGAAAATGAGTTGCTATAGTGATGGGGGTGTAGGGACTGAAATGTAAACACAAGTGTGCCAGCCTTCTGCGAGGGAAATATGAGTGACCTTCCTTTCCACTTGTGTGAGAGGAATGTGTGTGTGTGTGGGAGGAAATAGCTCTCCATGTTAACTGTTCTACACCAGCAGATACACTCGTCATGTACAGAGAAGCAGGCAGCTACAAGACTTATTCATCAAAGCTCAGATGTGATCCAGGGCAGAGCCAGTTTGGCACAGACACGTCTTCAGATTGTTTTTAGAGCAGTCAATGGTACAGTATACAGTAGCCTCCACCCAGTTTTGACACAACATTTTCTCATGCATGATGTAAACTCACAAAACTAATGTCTGCACAATACTACGTCATCTCCAAATGTATGACAAAATTAAATACATACATTTCTGCACAAGATAAAATGCATGCCTAATTTAGCTTGCATACACGGGATTGTGCATATTTTAACTGCTTTAATTAAATAACTAGTAGGGGTGGGGAAAAAAAACATCGTTTCACCTATGTATTGCAAATTTTTTTTTTTACGATTTTGAATTCGACTTTTTAATGCCAGAATTGAATAGTGTGACGTCATATCTGTTCCGTTTCTGTCAAAAACTAAAACAAACAGCAGTCGGCAGCAGCGAGCCGAATCGAGAAAGTAGAAAAAGGCAGCGGGTTTTACTATTTTATAAATTACACTAATAATCCTATAATCTTAAATAATGGACAATTTTTTTTGTTTTTTTTACTATTTTATAAATTAAACTAATAATCGTATAATCCTAAATAACGGAGAGTTTTTTTGTTTTTTTTACATTTTATATATTAAACTAATAATCCTATTATCCTAAATAATGGACAAGTTTATTTATTTTTATTTTTTAAACTATTTTATAAATTAAACTAATAATTCTATAATCCTAAATAATGGACAGTTTTTTTTATATTTTATAAATTAAACTAATAATCCTATAATCCTAAATAATGGACAGATTAATGGATAATGATTTAATCGCTAACCCACTTATCTAAAAAAATCCCACTTAAAACACTTTTATTTTTAAAAATGGTCTAAACGTGCTGCCTCCCGTCTTCTCTAAATGTATATGCTCAAGTGCTTGCATTGCAAAAAGGAAATCAGGGGCTCTGTTAAGTGCAGAGAGAAGTGAGGACAATATGAGTTCACTCTACATTTCACCATGTTTACTGAGGCAAGCCCTTCAGTTCCTTGTCAGTTTGTCCAGGCGTGTACCAGAAGGAACTTTTGAGGAAGTACAAAGTACACCGAGCTGAGTGTGTAGTATTAATATGCTCGCCTCAGGGTACTAGGAGAGTCTTGACCTGCTCAGCCTTATCACTGAAGGGTGGACTTTCATTTCTGAGAATGGCGCGGTCAGGCTTTCAGGCCTTTTGATTTTTACCGATGTGAGTTTATCCGGCAGGGAGGAGACCACATGTCGTGTTGGTCAGGCTTCGTCTGTTTGGGGACACCTGGAAGCTGCTTGACATCATCCTAGATCCAACTTTTCAAAGATGTTCACATTATGTGCATCAATTTTGTCATATGGATTTTCTATGTTGTAATTTCGTTATGTTGTTACTCTGTACACACGACATCTATTGCGACTTGACCACACCTTGCTCAATAAGAGGCGGAGCCGGATACAGGAAGTCGACTCCGGTCTCTGGCTCGCTTGAGCGGAGCGGAGTTGTAGTTTCGTAGCATTTATTCACCAACAAATAAACTGTACACACACTGCTACACCTACGTTCACAGCTATAATGCCACCAACAACCTCACACTCACCGCCAACACACACACGGTCTGTTGGAAACTCGCGAAAGTTACGTAGACTACGTGTGCGGCGGCGAGCTTCCAGCAATGCTAGAGCTGCTAACGTAGCACAAATACACACACTGTCTGTTGGCCACTCGCTAAAGTTATGCCGGGCAGACAAAGTATCGTTACGCCGGGCAGACACACAGCTGACAACCTGCTAAACTAAACTAAATGTGCAGTGGAGACTTTTACTGGGAAAGTGGCTGCATGTCCGCGACACTACACGCAGCATCGTGGCTACTAAGTCAACGCTCCCGGACGGGTGAACTGGGGACTCCCGTCAACGAATATCTGTTGTGCTCCTACAGCTGGTACGAGAAACAAATCTTGTCGGTTAACGGTTAATAATCGGTTAACGAGGGTCGGTTATCGGTTAAGAACATTTTTCAAAATGAGCATCCCTAATCGCGATCAACAATTTTAATCGATTGACAGCCATAATTATGTCAAATAAAATCTGAGAATAGTCTGTAAAGTCTGAAATTATGATGGACATTTTTCACTATTTTCTGACATTTTATTGACCAAACGATTAATTGATGAATCAAAAATAACTGGAAAATCAACCGATGATAAAAAAAAAATAATCATTGCTTGCAGTCCAAGCTGACGGCTAGATCACAATTTTCAGGAAAGGTTGAAATTGATTGATCAAAAGCAACACTTCTGGTTTTCTTCTGACCCCCCTTGGTTTTGGGTAAATGTAGCTCTAAGTGCTTTTATTCACATCTTTGTTAATATATACAGGTATGTCATTAAATGTTGACAGAGTGCCAGATTTTCTTGTAATTTATCCCCTGTGCTTATCTCAATAAAGATGCTCTGGTGACAATAAGAGCTGCAGGCTCTTGTATGGAACAGTGAAGAGAATCTGCTCTGAGCTGCCTTTCCTGTTTCCTCTGCTTCTGTATTGTTTTCTGAGCATGCTCAGTGGCCAGGAAGGAGCACAGAGAGAGGAGGGGAGGACGGTACGGGGGGGGGGGCTCTGTTTCCATGGAGACGGGAATACAAGGCTTTACACTGCAGCCGATGTGTTATGCAATAGGGCCGTTACCATGACGATGTTCAAGGGGTTGGGTTGAAGGAAGAAGGGGAAAAGCTCACAATGCTTAAGGGCGACGCGTACCGAGAAAGTGCAGATATGAACGTCCACGCACAAAGAAGACATACCGAGACCAACGATCTGCAAAGGCTTTAAAGGCAACGCGAGCTGAAGCGTCAGACGACACTCACAGGCTGACGGTGCATTGTGCTATTTACAGTACAGATCTACATTTACTAGTGTGACACCAAGTCACAGTGGGTTATCAATCGCATCGGTGAAGATTCAATGAGCTACAATTACATGCAAAATAATATCCACTATTATTCCGAATTTAATACGGGTCATGTAAACAGCCTATTCTGTTTGGATATTCTGAATTAGGCCTTATTCCGAATGGAGGATTTTCCGATTTACGTGCAAACATGCCGCGTCTGGGAGGTGGCGCTCCTGTTGCGCTTAAATTTATTCTGTAAACTGATGTACTGTTTTTAATTTCTTATTCTAGATTTGATTTGTGTACCTGTATTCTTAATTTTAGAGTCCATGTTACATTTTTGTTTCTGCACAGAAATCAATGAAGTTTAATCTTTTTCTGAGAACTGATATCATCATTTTCTGTCTCTGAGAGGTTTCAGTAGTAAAGCCTCAGGCTCCACCGACTATCGCCCACAAGAGTTCACACAATATTGCCTTCTTAGCTGTGTGTAGAAACAAAATAAATAGTATGGGGGTCTTTAGCCAAGTAAAATCACAATTTGAGGACTAACAAAAAAAAATGTATTCTGTTCTGCATATTTATTGTAATGATTTATCCATGAACTATTAGAGATTTGGCTGCATCTTCTTTTTTTCTTATCAAAATGCACTTCCTCTTTCTGTGTACTAACCACAAGTTTTAAGCAAGGTGACTGTGAGGTGTTGAAGTTTCCAAGAACTTTTCACTAACCGATAAACTAGCTCTATGATGGACAGGAAACCTGGTATGTTTCCCTGCCTTCTGCAAAATGCATGCTTTGATAGGCTCCAGCATCATCCTGTTAAATACAATGGATCATACAAGAAAATACTGGCGGACGTACATGCAAATTTTAATGCAAATGCTGCCTTTATGAGGGAAACTTGTTTCGTGTATTCTTTTTCTGCCTTAGAAGAAAAATACACAAATCCTGGAATAATGAACATTACTTTTCTACTACATGTAATACTGCCAAGTTTTATAAGGGACCACCAGCAGATCTTATCATAGCAAAGCAAAAATATTCAACAAATGCCTCTAATCATTCTCAGACTGTGAGGAAACTTGTGAGGAAGTGACTTTGAGGAAGCCACTTTTCCCTCCTTGCACTGTGCACACAATAACCACTGAGCATTGATAACAATCTATATATGGTATGGTATGTAATACTTCATCACAGGCTTTACATTAAGGTCTCCTGCAGTGTTTTATAGTCAAGGTGGGCCACCTCCCCTAAAAACAAACACCACCTCTGCTAACATCGTAAAATGTTTTATATACCTTTTATGAAATAAAACATTAACAACACGAGACAAAGAGCTCGGCGCTATTTCACACAGCAAATGCCAGATATTTCCCTGAGGAGTTTCGAGTGATGTTTTAACATTTTGTTTGTCTTGTGCTACACGTGCGATACATACTACTGTTCCACTGATCTACAGATGGCAATAACGTGTCAAGAAATGCAGCAATGTGCTGGGAAGAAGATTTTCTTACAAATATGTATGTGGAAGTTACACCTCAAGGATTCACCCAGTGCATGTTGGTGACTAAAGACCCAGACATACCAAGCTGACATCAAAGAACTAGCGCCGATGAAGCCCGACTGTTGTGTCGCATTTGTTTTGGCCGACAAGTTGCATTTGAACACACCGCAAACACTAAAGCCGACGGCCAGTTAGCACGTACGTTCTGTGCCTACGTGATATGAAATAACTCTCCACACCAGTAAAAGCGATAGTCTGTATTCGTCATTCAAAAAGGGAAACAGGAAGACTGAGGACTGCGGATATACAAGCCGTTGTTATATGTACATGAAACAAAGCGGCGTTTGCCGACCATTGTCACACCACTCTCAGTCACCACTTAGCTTCATTCCAGATGGCCATGTCAGATGAGATGAAGATGAAAAATGAAAAGAGCCTTCTGTGTGTGCCCTCATGACTTTACTCGTTAGCTTGCTTTCCTCACTTCCCTTTCTGTTCTCGTGCTCTGATTTGTTTAAGCGGAACAGCCAATCAGAGTGATTTCTCTCACCGACTGGCTCCGCCGCAGATTAAACATGCTGAATCGGCCAAAAAACCTCCAACACGGGCAGACTAGTGCCGACGGTGCGGGACACACCGCAAAAACTAAGCCAATAGACGCTCATCAATGGCCGACCATCAGCTTGGTGTGTCAGCACTGAATGCCAACAGAAACTTTGTTTGTTTACAAGAAACCTCCACAGGGCACCTTTAATATACTATATAATATAATACACAAACAAAACTTCATCACGACACAAGATGCATCAGGATTCAGGTTGCTTACCGCCTTGGCTAAACAATTTTCTGGAGTAAACCCTGCCATAATATCTATGTTACTAATACTAATACATTTACTAGAAGAATAATACTAAATGGTAGTGTTGCTGGTTAGTAAAATGTACTTTTTGCAATAGATGGATATTAACCATATTTAAGGCACTTACAGACACGTTGTTAAGTAACTACAAAACATTTGTTGATAACAAAATCACTCCCACGTCGCAGCAAAATGTGAATCAAAACTAATTTTGTTGTTGTAAATTGCCTTTTTCCTCATTCCTATACTGACTGCTTTATCAACCCTGTTTACCAAATGAGCAGTTATTATGTGCTGTATTGTTTTCAGTCAGTATGATTGAAGCTGGAGCCATTTTACTATTCTAATTTCTACAAATAGCAACTAGATTACACAACAGACTTAACAGAGACTGCATTCAAAACATCAGACTAAATACAGATGACTTCCATCATCAAAGAAATGCATGTGTTCACCTTAACTGTAGGTTTGAATCCCTTATCACACCAAATAGCGTGTCCTCAGATTAAATATATGTAGTTCATTTACCTCAAAGCTCCAAAGTAAACTTGGCTACACACCCAGCTGAATTACATTACAGACAAACACTGTAAATACTGTACTGTCTAATCTGAAGTACAGCAGCCCTCCTACAGAAAGAGCTGTATAAACTTCCAGCTGTTGCCGACCAAACACTCGGACCTTTGTATCTCTGTTTGAGCTCGTTATCTGCCAGGTCAGTAGATTCAACCACCAGTCGAGTCTCTACATTCAACCAGATTCAGATGCTGTTATTTTGCATACGTACAAAAATTCAGCCAATTTAATGAAGCACCCTTTTGTATCCCTGAATGAGGAAAACCAATTAATACAAGAGCTAATAGGACGGCATTTCAGTAGTATTGTGCAAATAACAATTCGCAATTTTACTAAAGAAAGAATTAATTTGACTACAGAAAGAATTTGTCGCCTCCACCTACATTCAGCTTCCTTCTTCCAACATCACAACCAAAACTTCAAGTTTTAGTCATAGTGTATACTGTACAGCTGAAACAATTAGTCGGTCAACAGAAAATGAATCAACCGTTATTCTGATAATCATTCAAGTCATTTTTTTAAGGAAAAATGCCAAACATTGACTGGTTCCAGCTTCTCAATTGTGAAAATTTGCTACTTTTCTTTGTCGTGTGCATGGCTGCTATTAACCATTATTTTCATTGTTGATTATTTCCTTGATTAATAGATTTGTTGTTTGGTCTAAAAATGGTGAAAAACGTTGTGTTTAGCAGTGTTTCCCAAAGCCCAAGATGACGTCCTCAAATGTCTTGTTTAGTCCACGACTCAAAGGTATTCAGTTTACTGTCATGGAGGAGTAAAGAAACCAGAAAATATTCACATTTAAGAAGATGGAATCAGAGAATTTAGACTTTTTTTTCTTAAAAAATTACTCAAACCGATTAATCCATTATCAAAATAATTGGCAATTAATTTAATAGTTGACAACCAATCGATAAATCGATTAATCGTTGCAGCTCTCGTCTTATGTGATAGTAACCTGAATATCTTCTGGTTTTAGACAAGACAAGACATTTAAAGACGTCATCTTGGGTTTTAGAACATTTTAAAATATGCATTTTATAGACCAGTCAATTAATACAGAAATTAATCTGAAGTATAAATTGATTAATCATTTGTTGCAACACTACATGAGTTGTTTAAAAATTGCAAATATTGTCTGGTTCTAGCTGCTTTTCTGTTGTTTTTTTTATATTAGTTTAAATTAAGTATTTTTGTTTTCCACAATTTTGACATTTAAGAGACTAATCCATTAATAAGGAAATAATGAATCGACAGATCAATCAATAACAAAAAAACTTTTTAGTTTGCAGCCTTAATACCCTCAACGATCCAAAGAAGATTGCTACAGCTACTCATCTGTATGCACTTCCTCTACAACCCTGCAGCAGAATCAACCACATCTCTTTGCGTATTCTCCATTAACAACCTGTTTATTAAACCACACTGGTGATTTGTAACTTATGCTGGTAATTTGGAATATGGGCGGTAAGAATCATGATACAAAATGCAAAACTACTTGCGTTACATGCAAATATGTGGCTTGTCTCGTCTGAGCTTCAACATTGCACAACTGTTGAGAAAGTAAATTCAACATGTTGTTTTGTGCCTACAGTAGCACGACTTCCCTTAAAAGATGAGTTAAAATAAGGTGTTGTGTGTGCTGATTTCAATGGAACTTCATAAAAAATAGAAACTAAGAGATCACATCAATGCTGTCTGACCACTTCTGCAAATGTAACTTTGCATAGAGTCACGTCATTGGTTCTTTTTTCCCTCACAGGCCACAACACAGACACATCTCATACTGCAACTCAAACAAAGCAAGCTCGTGCTCATTTGAATCAGTCGATTTCCTGAGAAATATGTGGATGCAACAGCAGTGCAGTAATAAAATGCATCTGCCAGGCCCTGATGATGAACATCGACATCAAGTTCAATGCAACAAGCCGCAGTGTGCGTGAACGTTTCACGCGTTTGTTGAACCAGAAGTCATCGTGCTCGTCTTGGCAGGCGTAATCACCCAAATTACACAAATTACATCTCCTTCTGAATTGCACAACAGGATCTCAGAGTGTCAAGGCTCTCATTCTCTCCCGCCCTCTCCCATTGGCTGTGGAGTGGTGGTACTGATGTCAGAGGCAGAGGGGTTGCCATGGAGACGGGCGCCACGGTGGCATTTCAAGGAGGACGGGCTCATGGCAGAATGAAGCAGAGCATCAGCAACGGGTGAGAATCAGGCGGGTCAAGGAGTTGAGATCAAGACTAGAAAAGATATTTAATATAAATATGATTGAAATGTGTTAACTATATATGAAATGTGGCGGACAATACCAATATTTCTTTTGATAAATGGCACCTTGGTGCAAAGAGGTACACTGTATTACTCGATGACTAGTTTTATCTTAAAAAAATCAAATTAAATCCAAATAAAATGTCCTGGTGAGCTTTGTCTGGACTCTAAATGCACTTATTACCAGACTACATGTAAACTTATTACATGTCAGGGGCGCAAATCACAAGTTTCATCACGATACGATATTATATCAATTCTTTGGACAATGATACGATATTTGCTGATATGGTTTGTGGACTCGAGTTCGGCATTTTAGCCGTCACCATCTTGGATTTTTGCAACCAGAAGTGACACGAGAGGGTGGAGCTAAGTACAACCGAACGCTGAATAAGACATTTTTAGGCGACCAAAATATTAAAATGAACTTCCATGAACTGAAAACACACTGTGAAAGAGTTAAAGTTCTAAGACGAAAACACGGATAACTCCCAGACCGGACAACGCCGTGGTAGCGACCTGTCAATCACAAGGTAGCCCTGCCCTAAAGCATCCCCTGCTTTATGGTCTATTTAACTCTAAATGGGACCATCATTTACTAAATGAACATCATGCTGTATTGAAGAAGACTTGAAACTAGCGATTGAGACCATAAACTCATGTTTACAATGTTTACTGAGGTAATAAATCAAGTGAGAAGTAGGCTCATTTTCTCATAAACTTCTATACAATCAGACTTCTGCAACCAGAGGAGTCGCCCCCTGCTGGCTGTTAGAAAGAATGCAAGTTTAAGGCACTTTCGCATTGGCTTCACTTCTTAGACCCCAGAGTTGCCCACTGGGATGCACTGATCCCATGCGTTGGATCATATCTGCAAGTTACAGACCTTAAAAGGCAGACCAGGTATCGACTATTACAGTTTCTTTGTCAATTTAATTGTAAAATTCAATATTTCCTTTATCGGTCACATTCACTCCACGCAACGCGGTATGCACATTTTAAATTTGGGGGAAAAGAGAGCAAGATCGATAAGGTAGGGTGAGATATCAGAATTGATTGTAGGGATGCACTGATCCAGCTTTCTCTCTCCCAATACCAACAGATGCTATGACATCCCATTGTTTTGTTTCTTCCAATTTGCCACGTACATGACCAACTGCCACCACTTACTGTAGATATCAAACTTTTTATCAACAGGAGCCACTCCAGCAGCATCCATTCCCCCATGATCTAACTGCTCATGTGGGCGTGTTAAAGAGGCAGAGCTCTGAATATCATCACAGAGGGTGAAACAGTATCTTGCGATTGTGTAAGCCCGACGGCGTACACTAACTGAGGCTTGTGTTAAGAGGCTCCATGCAGCCCTCAGCCACTGGAAAGCCCTGACATGCAGCAGCCTCGCAGTCAACAAGAGGCTATTGAAAACAAAAATAGGCCTACTCTGAAAATGACACAGACATGCCTCACAGTCGACCGCCCTCTTACCATACAGTCAAACACAACCAGATTTCGTAATACAGCATATCCTGAGACAAACTCAAAGCTTTGTAGAATAACATACTGATTACCAGACCTTGTTTGTACAACTTGTATTAACTGAAGACTCACAGACTGATTTTAATCCTCTATCCCATCTTGTTTTATTAAGATTTGCTAAGGGTGTAAGAAAATATTGATACACGAGTGTCGCGATATTATGTTGTGCGATACTGTATTAATTCTCCAAAACACTGTATCAATGTTTAATTAACCTCTTTCTGAAGTTATTGCAGGCTCAGTTTTAAAGAAGATACTGGGATCATATGAAACTAGAAAACCTAAGGAATCGCTTGGTCACCATGTCATATTAGCTTGTCGGGAAGGAGGCTAAATAATGCTCCAAAGTTATTGCTAAAATTTCCACTAATCACATGCAGTTTGGGGCAAAAATCATGCAGTTTTTGCATGCAGTATAAATGTGTTATTTTTGCCTATTCTAAAATGGTTTATTTCTGGTGTGTTCTTTATACTATGACAGTTTTCCTAAAATTAAATTTAAAAAATAAAAATCGCAAAATAACACCTTGCTTACAGTATCGCAATATATTGAATTGTTACCCCTGTATTATGATATGTATCGTATCGCAAGATTCTTGCCAATACACAGCCCTGAGATTTAAAAGAAATTAGTACAACATGTTACAACTACAACTCTGATTAAATTCTAATAGGGTACCTACAGCTAATAACACTAACAAAATATTTGTTTTATCTTGTTTAAAATGCTCAAACTATACTTTCTAGTACACTAGTCAATACTTATTTTGCTTGGAGTATGGCCGCTTCAGCTTCTCAGAAACACTTAATGGTCCAGTGAGTAGGATCTGGCATTATCTAGCGATGAGGTGAGGAGACCAACAACCAACTGAAGCCTCTTCCGTGTGCCAAGCATGTTGGAGAGCTACGGTGGCCAATGCAAAAACGCAAATGACCCTCTTTCAAGCCCTTTGGAGCAGAGCCAGTGTGTAAAGTGTGTGTGTGTACGTGGGAAGTGAGTGGTGAAGCAAGAGAGAGTGAGCGGCGGCAATGGGAGCGAGTAATGTTATCGACTCCGGCCCAAGCAGGAAAAGTTAACAGAGTGTTGTTTGTCCATTCTGGGCTACTGTAGAAACATGGCTGACTCAATGAAGACGACCCGCTCCCTATGTAGATCTAAACGGCTCATTCTAAGCTAACGAAAACATGCTTCTTATTATCAGGTGATTATACACTAAATACAACATACTTATAAATATCATATTCCATTTCTGCCAATAGATCCCCTAACTGTTACAAACTGGTCCTTTAAAAAGTGATTGCTGTTAGATCACATTTAGAAAGAAGAGAAAACAGTTTTAAAACATATCAGAACCATTACATATATTACCATCATCATGTAGCTCTTGTATCAGACATGAGACACCGATGAAGTGTTGTCCATCCCAGGTCTCTACTGTACGGGGAAGACATTTCCATAAGAGCCACATCTTTCCAGTAATAAAACCCATGAGCAGCTATAAATCCTCAGCCACCAAGTTTGCATCTTCGACACAACGTTACGCTGTCCTTGCATGGTGTTTTTTTTAGGCTCACACATTGAAAACAATAAAAGCAACAGACAGCAGGACATGGAGACAGCGAACAAAGCTGTTGACATGGCAACCGTAAACAGCATCTCAGCTTTAGAAAGTTGTGGAGGTTTTTTTGTATTATTTTGCAAGGCTACTTTTTCACATGCCTAGGTGTAAAACTTTAATATAAAGTGTCTTTTACATATAAGCATTATGGAGACACTTTATCTTGCTTTAGTTTTATTGTTGGAATGTATTTAGCTAAAATACTCTGTATGGCTTTGTCAAAACTGTCTCCTAACAAGAAGATGGATCAACCAATCAGCCTGTTTGTGATCGACAGGGCTGCAGGACACATTGTTGATATGTGGGAGGTGTGCCTGTCTGCACCTCATCTGAAACCTACAGTAATAAAAATGTAGTTATACAATAACCTCTCTGTATAGATCTGTAGAGATGTTTTATAATCACATCTCTGCAGAAGCATAATTACCAAAGCTCTTGTTAACTATACATTTAAATTTTTATATCATGTTTAAGCTGTATGTATGCATTTGCAATCTTTTCAAATCTTCTTCAAAACCTCCATGTGTGAAATGTGCTTAGGTATACAATGTATAAAATAAAATTAGGAATGTCAAAGTTAACACGATAACGCAAATTTGTTTTAACGCCACTAATTTCTTTAACGCATTTATAGAACTTGTGAATTTTAGGTTGTAGCGGGCTCAGTTTTACAGCTAGAGTGACGATACTGGCATCATCTGAGACTAGAAAACCTAAACTGGAGGAGGCTAAATAACGCTCCAAACTTATGCTAAATTTTGGCAAGGAAAAACTGGGATGGCCATTTTCAAAGGGGTCCCTGCAGCTGTTGTTGCCTGTTGGGCTGCAGTTTGCCATGTTATGATTTGACCATATTTGTTATGCTAAATGCAGTACCTGTGAGTGTTTCTTAATTGCAAATTAATCGCACATTTTTTTACCTGTTCAAAATGTACTTTAAAGGGAGATTTGTCTAGTAATTAATACTCTTATCAACATAGGAGTGGACAAATATGCTTGCTTCCCTCACAGGTACTGCATTTAGCATCCAAAATATGCTCAAATCATAACATGGCAAACTGCAGCCCAACAGGGAACAACAGCTGTCAGTGTGTCAGTGTGCTGACTTGACTATGACTTGCCCCAAACTGCATGTGATTATCATAAAGTGGGCATGTCTGTAAAGGGGAGACTCGTGGGTACCCGTAGAACCCATTTTCATTCACACATCTTGAGGTCAGAGGTCAAGGGACCCCTCTTAAAATGGCCATGACAGATTTTCCTCGCCAAAATGTAGCACAAGTTTGGAGCATTATTTAACCTTCCTCGTGACAAGCTAGTATGACATGGTTGGTACCAATGGATTCCTTCGATTTTCTAGTTTCATATGATGCCACTCTAGCTTTAAAACTGAGCCAGCTACAACATAAAAATCACAAGATGCATTAAAGAAATTAGTGGCGTTAAAACGACTTTGCTTTAACTTTGCCAGCCCTAAAATATATACATACATTTGCATAAAGCAGGCATTTTTGTCCACGTTGATAAGAATATTAAATGCTTAACAAATCTCGCTTTAAGGTACATTTTGAACGGATAAAACATGTGCGATTAACAGCCCTAAATAAAATATGAACATAAATCCATCTTTTCTGACTTTTCTTTCTAATACTTGTTGAATGCAGGCCAGGGGGGAGCCGTTTACAAGATGCTAACACCAGTATATAGTGGTGCACTGCCACCACAAAAAGCCAAACAACTTCCTGATTAAAAAAATAGTTCAGATGCAAACTAAGGGATGTCTACGAAGTACACGCTGCACCAATTTCTCTGGCTGCTGCACATCAAAGCAACATGACCAACTGACTCAAAACTACAGGTCTCAAAGAAGAGCGCAGCAAGACAGCAAGTGCACTGAGGCCGAGGCTGACACATCACCCACTCCAACGCCAAAAATATAGAAACAACACCAAAGTAAAGAACTGGGCTTTTACATAAACATGAGTGAAGAATACTGGACTGTTTATACAGCTCTTGCTGTGGGTATAAAAAGGTGTTGATACAGTAAATTCAGGGCTACAAGAGGAATTGAAATCATTGCAAAGATGGGGAAAATGCTCTCAAAAAAGCACCTAAAAGAATCTGAATTCTTCCTGGAAAAACTCAGAAAACCAGTCACAATGCTGTCTCGAATTACATAGTCAAACACCAGTGTATGTTGTTGCATATTTAGTTTCACACTTACAAGCGAGAACGGCTTGTAAAAGAAACAAAAAGGTCACATTTAATGGACGCAATGTTCTTGTAACTTGTCAGTTTGCCATATTAGAGATTTTGGCATCATTGGGAGTTAAAACAAATACAGTTCCTGTTCTTGTAATCTTAGTAAAGCATGATGTTCCTGTCTGTGCTTGTTGCTCTGATTTATGATAATAATATGAGATATCTGAATACGACTTGTCTCCTCTATACTTTTGGAAGATAAGCAAGACTTGTAATTTAATGCACACATATTAGCTGAAGTTTTTTGATGACCTGAAAGGTGCTGTCCAAACTTGCCCAAATGAATCAAACAAATGTGTTAAACTGAGTGGTAAATTCCAATTTCACCCATCAAATCATCAGTGATCATGTTTTCCTCCAAACAGCATCACCTAACCATCATTTGGTCCACAGTCAGATGAGAAGATCAACATCAAAAAGATATTACTTGTAATAACCAGAAGAAGAAAGGCCAGCGTGGGTGAACAGATAATGAAAAGAGCTCCGCTGACAGAAACTGAAACTAAACTATAAGAAAGTTAAAGGAATAAAACGTCACAGTTTGATCTCTTAGAGGCTAAGTGCAGAAACACCACAGCTATGAAAACCCCACAAGTCACCACTTGTAAAATTAATTGTTGGCTAAGAGGACGACGTGCCAAGTTTTACTTATGACAAAAGCAGGTCTGCTGTCTTTGTGTGAGCTGAGTTTTGGGTAGGGCATTGCAGACACTGAAAATATCTTGACCTCATTTGGCTCATATTAGGATATTTAGTACAAACTTTAACAGTTTATTCTAGATTTGTCCCCTAAAATCAAGCTTTACGGGAGGTCAGTCTGTATTTTTTTTCCCCCAAGGATGGTTTAGATTCAAGTAACTGTGACCAAACTTCCTCTATGACTAGTAGGGCTGTGTATTGGCAAGAATCTGGCGATATGATGCGTATCATAATACAGGGGTAATGATTCAATATATTGCGATTAGGGATATCAATAATTAACCGTTTAACCGTTAACCGACATTAAGCATTTTAACCGATTAACGCTATCGCTTAAAACAGTTAAAAGAAATGTTAATAATTAATTAAAAAGCTGAGCGGCTCGTCTCTTTAAGGAGAAAAGCTGGTCCACCTTAACAGCCCACCTTAAGAGACGGAGCCGGAGTTGCAGGATACAGGAAGTTGGCTCAAGTCTCTCCATGGATGTATTAAAAGAACAGCTCCAGCTCGCTTGAGCGGAGCGTAGGAGTTGTAGTTTCGTAGCATTTATTCACCTACAAATAAACTGTACACACACTGCTACACCTACGTTGACAGCTATAACGCCACCAACAACCTCACACTCACCGCCAACACACACACACACGGTCTGTTGGAAACTCGCTAAAGTTACGCAGACTATGTGTGCGGCGGCGAGCACGAAGCCTCCGGCAATGCTAGAGCTGCTAACGTAGCACAAATACACACACTGTTTGTTGGCCACTCGCTAAAGTTATGCTGGGCAGACAAAGTGTCGTTACGCCGAGCAGACACCCAGCTGACAACCTGCTAAACTAAACTAAATGTGCGGTGGAGACTTTTACTGGGAAAGTGGCTGCATGTCCGCGACCCTACACGCAGCATCGTAGCTGCTAAGTTAACGCTCTCGGACGGTGAACTGGAGACTCCCGTCAACGAATATCTGTTGTGTCCCCTCAGCTGGTACACCGCTGCATGCGAGGCACAAATCTTGTCGGTTAAAGGTTAATAATCGGTTAACGAGGGTCGGTTATCGGTTAAGAACATTTTTCAAAATGAGCATCCATAATTGCGATACTGTAAGCAAGGTGATATATTGTGATTTTTAAAATCTAATTTTAGGAAAACACACCAGAAATACACCATTTTAGAATAGGCAAAAATAACACATTTATACTGCATGCAAAGACACTGCATGTTTTTTTACCCGAAACTGCATGTGATTATCATAAAGTGGGCATGTCTGTAAAGGGGAGACTCGTGGGTACCCATAGAACCCATTTACATTCAAATATCTTGAGGTCAGAGGTCAAGGGACCCCTTTGAAAAAAAAGTTTTTCCTCGCCAAATATTAAGTTTAACTTTGGAGCGTCACTTAGCCTCCTTCGTGACAAGCTAGCATGACATGACACAGCTTTAAAACTGAGGCCGCTACATCCTCCAAAAGATCGAACAGCGGCCGTGCTCTCCGGCAGGCCGTCGGATCAGTCATGTCCTCGATCACAATCACTCTACAGACTTCAACACCTATTCAGAAGTGTTATTGTCTCTTTAAATGCTATGGCAAACTCACATTCTTTACAACTCAACATCCTTCCAACACTGGAGCTTTAATAGTGAACTGTAGGGTTGGGCGACATTTTTATATGGTTTTGGTGACATATGTTGTCATCTTGCCCGGGCCTAGTGACCTGTATTGCATCATTTCTGCTTGCCTTGATCTAACCAGCGATCTGTTGATAGGGGGATCATACCAGTAACAAGCGTGCATGTGTGCTTTTGGTGGGTTTTTTGCAGAAAGAAAGATGCTCCACAACCTGCTGTGCCTCTACACTGTAGGCAGTGCTATATGTGAAGTCAGTGTTCTCAGAAAACCCAGCTCCTCTCACCACAGAGGAGAGAAAAAAAGAACTGCTGTTGTTTGACACAAGGACAATATATTATGTAATACAGTACAGTGTGCTCATTTAAGGTCAACTACAGTACCAGAATCTGAAGAATCGACAAGATTTAGTGTTTTAGAAAGAGGAGAGGAGGATCTGACTTCATACAATCTGGGGTTAATTATCAGAATGAATACTACAAATGCACACAGTTACGATAACAATCTTGCAGTAGAATGGGGTTAAATCTATAAACCACATATAAAACTGCGCATGAATTTAGTTTTGATGAGTTTATCCTGCACTACATCTCTGTTAGCATATCATTCAGGTAGGCAATACTGCTTCCACAGTGGGTCTCGCCTATAAATTCCTTCACAATATGTAACCAGCCATCAGCATCATAACAAATCTAACTTAAACGTATAAAGGAAAATACATTTTCATGCAAATATCACCGCACAGCTACCATGAATGAGAACAAATGGACATTTTATGATGATATAGTGAAGGAAAAATAGATAATGTCTGCATTGACTACAACTGCAACCCTATATATTTAATGCTGAAGTATTAAGAGGGCTAGTTTGGGAGAGACAAACCACCAAAAAGTAAATTAAAATCACTATAAATTTACACATAATGTACTGCTACCATTGGTGAGAACATTTTATGATGAAATAGTAAAAATAAGATATAGTATCAAATTAGTATAAATTCTGTATTGCTATCAAGTGAAAACCTGTATATTTAATGGTGAAGTATTAAAAGGGGCTAGTTTGGGAGAGAGGTTCCACCAAAAAGTCAATTAAAATCACTTTAAATTTACACATAATGTACAGCTACCATGTGTGAAAACACATGGACATTTTATGATGAAATAGTGAAGCAAAAATAAATAAATTCTGCATTGACTACAACCCTATATATTCAAAGGTGAAGTATTAAAAGGTCTAGTTTGGGAGAGAGAAACCACCACAAAGTCAATTAAAACCGCTGTAAATGTACACATAATGTACAGCTACCATGGGTGAGAACATTTTATGATGAAATAGTGACGTAAAATAAGATATAGTATCAAATTAGTATAAATTCTGTATTGATTTCAACTGAAAACCTGTATATTCAATTGTGAAGTATTAAAATGTCTAGTTTGGGAGAGAGAAACCACCAGAAAGTCAATTAAAATCACTATAAATTTACACATAATGTACAGCTCCCAAGAGTGAGAACACATGGAAATTTTATGATGATATAGTGAATCAAAAATAAATAAATTCTGCATTGATTACAACTGAAAACCTGTATATTTAATGGTGAAGTATTAATGGGGGCTAGTTTGGGAGATAGAAACCACCAAAAAGTCAATTAAAAATCACTGTAAATGTACACATAGTGTACAGCTAACATGGGTGAGAACATTTTATGATGATATAGTGAAGAAAAAATAAATAAATTCTGCATTTACTACAACTGCAACCCTATATATTCAATGGTGAAGTATTAAAAGGGCTAGTTTGGGAGAGAGAAACCACCAAAAAGTCAATTAAAATCACTGTTTAAGTTAAACGCAGTGTACAAATACCATGACTGAGAACATGTGGACATTTTATGATGATATAGTGAAAGAAAAATAAATAAATTCTACATTGACTACAACTGCAAACCTGTATATTCAATGGTGAAGTATTAAAAGGGGCTAGTTTGGGAGATGACACCACCACAAAGTGAATTAAAAAAACAATATAGTGAAGCAAAAATAAGATATAGCATTAAATTAGTATAAATTCTGTATTGATTTCAACTGAAAACCTGTATATTCAATGGTGAAGTATTAAAAGGGCTAGTTTGGGAGATAGAAACCACCATGAAGTGAATTAAAACCACTGTAAAATCAACGTGGAGGACTGTACACACCCTGTTGTGGTGATATTATTGACAAAACACCACAGATTTGTTCATTTAATGAGCTGCATGCTGCGTTTAAGAGCAGAGGATGCAATAAAAGCGATGCAAAATATGTAGAAACATGACATTATTATTATTAGTTGTAGTTGTACCTAAATAAAAAATAGACTTCCATGTTAACTACATTGGATTCTCCTCGGTCATTATTACAAACCCACTAAAACTCAGCTAATTCAGCCGTGATTTAATGTTTTTATCGCTCTCACACTGTTGCTTGCTGCTAAAACATGACACTATTAGCTCGTTAAGTTTCTAACGGTAAAGATAGTAGGTTAGTTAACGTTAAGTCGGTGTAAACTCAGTGAATCATGTCCAGAAACAGCTCGGTGTGTCGGTGTAAACTCACCAGACCATCCCGTAGGCTCCCTCCCCGATGTAGGAGAGGTTGCTGTACCGAGGCCCGACGTCGAAGGCCTGTCCGCGGACCAGCTCCGTACCGGACCCGGGGCTGGGGCCGCAGCCAGCAGGGGAACACACCGCAGCTGCTGTCGCCATTATAGAGCTCTGGCTGGTTCTTTCTGTTTTTACAAGGCTATCATAAAATAAAAAAACTAAAGAGTATAAAACAGATATCTGTGTTGTTGTATAGTTGGTCGCTGTGGCTGCAGCAGTTGTCTCGGTGTCTGCGGAGGCCTTGCGGAGGTTTCTCTTCTTCTTCTCTCCGTTAGTGGAGCTGTTGGTTCAGAGCAGAGCGACCTCACCGCTGCTGAGCTGAGCTGTCTGTCTGTCTGTCTGTCTGTCGCAGGCTGCTGCTGGAGGAGCTGAGAGGAGAGGAGAGGAGAGGCTGGCTGGTGCTGCAGGAAATAACGGAGGCGGTCATGTGATCCGCTGCTTTCTGTTTTTTCTTTCCCTTTTCTTTTATGGGGATGACCAGTGTTGCCTTCAGGTACTGCTTCTCTTTATACATTAGATGCATGCTTCAACCCAGCAGCACAAACATAAACAATAAGGGAGATGAAGGTGTGGAAGAAGTATTCATGTATATTTCCCTAAAATTTTCCTTCTAATGTCTGAATTATTATTTTTTTTTTTTTTTAAATGTCCAAAAAAATTTGCAAAAAAAGTCTGAAAAATGTCTGATATTTGTCAAAAAAAGGTACAAAAAAAGGTAAAAAAAGTCAAAAAAATTTCAAAAAAAGGTAAAAAAAAAAAAAAATGTCCAGCAAATGTCCGGAAAATACCCGAAAAAAGGTTAAAAAAAAATGTCCGGAAAATGTCCGGGAAAAGTCAGAAAAAAGTATAAAAAAATGTCTGGAAAAAGTCAGAAAAAAAGTCCAAAAAAAGGTAAAAAAAAGTCCAAAAAATGTTCAAAAAAA
>CAKAKR010065208.1:0-49574 GCA_916700685.1 Adelosebastes latens
CTGCACACACTATGTTCACCCATTCACTCTGTATCTTTTATATCTCTATTATTGTTTTTTATAATTTTTGTATACCTTTACCTCTCCTGTGTTTCACTCTGTTTGCTGATGTTTGCTGATGTTGCTGCTTTGACACCTGAAATTCCCTCCAGATATTAATAAAGGTTCATCTTATCTTATCTTATCTTATCTTATCTTATCTTAAATATTAACAGTAACCCTTGCACATTTGAGGAAGTTGATAGAATATATCAACACTTTCTCATCCCAACTCGTCATATACTGACGCTTTGTCAGACCCCTCAGCGTCACTTTTCGGTCGCAGGAAACACATGCTGAACGAGTCCAAGACAAGTGCAAGACTTCAAAAACCCTGATTAATACACAGGAACATAAGGAACTAATTCAACTAGAATCAGACCTGATGACAAGCATTAAGAATAACTATATAGAAACAGCCAATCTTCTCTCTGATGGTCTTGTTTACTGATGTAGGTCATATAGAGGCGTCAGGATTACACTGAGACTGTTCCATAACAAGTTAAAAGTTCATCAAAGTAACTTTAAGTAGATTGTATATGGCATTAAATATCCATCAGCATGTGATATTGTTTCCAGCTGACAAAATAAATCATCAGACTTTGATGTGATAGCTCTACATACAGCACCGATTTTACTGGATAATCCAGCGATGGATATTAAATCACCTTCATTAATGTATTAACTATGTTGAATAAAGTCAGAGGAGCGCGAGTTCAAACCATCATCTCTGCTGGACTGCTGGATTGTTTGAACTTCAGCAGCACTTTATAGGAGGATGTTTTGGGAATACGACCCGTCGGGGTTGCAACAGAGCGGCGGACTCATTGACAGATGCATGCAGCGTGTTCAACCTAATTTATTTATTTAGAAGCCTGAAGGAGTAGAATTATCCAGTAAATCACAAAAGCAAGCGTTATAGGAACGTTTTAAACATAAACCTACACATGTGTAGCATTCCTGTCCTATTAATCATCAGATTTATCCCATCCTGCAGGTCGGGTAAAAGATAAGGTGATTACAGTGAATTACTCCAACGTGGATGTATTCACAGAATCACATGGAGCTCTTCAGTCTCCTTACTTTTTCCTATAAATCTCTTTCGGCACTTCAGAAAGCCTTTGTAATGCCTGCCTTTGTTTAATTCTCCTAATCTCTACCAGACTGCTTCAGAGGCAGTGTGTGTTGTTCACGTGTAAGGAATGTGTTTACAGAGATGTGCCGTACGGGAACGTTGTATTTCAGCTGGAATTTGAAGGAAAAGGGAATGAACCAGGGCTGTTTTATTTTTCTGTTTAGAAGTTAGAGTTATCTCTCCGTGTCCGTGGGTCGACCCTCTCCTTCCACTTCTTACCCTTTATGGAGGAATCTGGAGAGGAGAGGTCAGCTGGAGGAATGTGTAGTAATCTTATAGCCTGCTGCAGGTGGAGGTTATATTTATGTAAGGATGTGTGATAGGTGTGTTGTTACGAGGAATGCCAGCAGCAGGTTTGCCTCCTTGTCTTAAAGTCTGACGTTCTGAAACTCAAATTACTTTATTTTCTTAGAAGAAGTTTATTTGAGCAGCAAGTCACACAGAAACCCTGATCAGGACTGTTAAAGGAATAGTTCAACATTTTGGAAATACGCTTTCTGGCAGAAAGTGAGATGAGTAGATCTGAAGATTGAGGTGTCTGTATGTTTAATATGAAGCCACAAAAATAAACTGTATAGACCGTTTCAACGGAATTGCGTTGCTAGGCAACAGCTTGGGTCCATGTTTACTTCCTGTCAGCTTATCGCATTCACATACACCAAAGAACGTTTATTGATAAGAATTGAAAGTCAATTGTTCGTTCCATTGCAACGTCAGCGCCCAGCTGCAGAGCTACGCTTCCGCCATTTTGGACTGAAAGCGACTACCGCACGCTGGTAAAACGTCAACCTACAAAGTGCCGTACAAAAGTAAAACTAAATTATTTCTATTCTATTGTTATTTTCTACTGAAATGTCCTGTGTTGAACAATAAAATATTATAAATATGCATACTATTATAACTATTTACTTACTTATTTATTAAAGTTTTTTGCTTCCCAGTGGAGCATAAAGTGAGCGATGGACATAAATGGAAGTTAGACACATGAAGCACACAGATTTTGAGAGCAATCTCAAACTTTTTCATGTCGAGGATCCAAAATGGAGTCCAATAGACCTCAGACCATGGATGTAGAAGAGGGTCCAATAGACCTCAGACCATGGGTGTAGAAGAGGGTCCAATAGACCTCAGACCATGGGTGTAGAAGAGGTTGTGTCCTGTGCTTTTGCCCTGCGTGTTAATAAATAGCCTACAACTCCATTAAATTCTGTTGATGTCATGCTACTAGCACTACTAGCTACTGTGCAATAAAAGATTCGTTGCAAAGGTTGCAATCAAGTTGGCTTATCAATTATACTGTAAAAATGTGTACTACTACACGCACAGTGAGGGCAAGAGTTTATGTATCATCTGTATATCAAGTTAAGATTCAGTTGCTGGAATCCCATTTGTATATCATTCTTGTTAGTTTTATTGTGTACATTTCATGTACAATGTTTTGATCCACCTGACTGTCATCTTTTACTACATTGACCTGTGCATCACTTGTGGCCTCCTCTATCTGCGGCAATAAATGTTGTGCATTTAATGATATATGGCTCAATAAAAAGTACAAAGTTTGGAGGATTCTTATGCATCAAAAGAAACTTCTTTCCTCACAGAAAATTGAATAAATGTTGGTGGATGTGTGCTCTGACTGTACAACTAAGGCTATAAAACATTTTTTAAAGAGTTGGCGGAGGTATATATGAGGACAAGCATTCACGGTGTCCTTGCTCCTTTACTCCAACTCATCTATGCCTCCGAATGCTGATACTCTCAGAAATATTAACGTTTTCTACAGACTTTGACCGTTATGTAGGTGTTAGCGGCGAGCCTTCAAGGTTAAAAAACAGCCACTTCACATTTCAAGGTATTTTCTCTGCTGACTGCAGGAGGAGTTGGTGTTAAAGAGGTTATATCTCGAGGTACGGATGTATGAAAGAGGAGGGAAATCACAGAAGAGTTAAGGGAATATTTCATTCCTCACCTTTGTCTGATGTGATGTTAGTCCGTCCAAACTGGGTTCATGTTGGAGTGTCTGAATTCAGTCCAAACCGTCCTGCCACAAGAGATCAATACAGATTTATTACTATATAGGACTCTTTATATAAGCTATTCAGGCTTCATGGGGTTTATTAATAATGAGTATTCACACTATAGCTACAACATTACAGACAAACTGTAATCTGAGCTGAGCGGCAATTTAATTCACACCAATAAATTACAGGACTCATAATAACACACATGTCAAGCAGTAAATGGAGGCATGTAAACATCATTATGTTAATGGATGACATGTGCTGTAGGTTAGCCCATTAAAATGTGGATGGAGTCATGATGAAGCTGATGGAGGGAGAGGAAAGAGATGTTATTAGCATAATTATTCTAATGAGAACATTATATAACAATTTATCTGTTTACAGCTTCTTAAATGTGAAGATTTTATATCATTGTAAATTGAATATCTTTCGGGTTTGGACTGCTGGTCGCACAAAAAATTTGGACACATTTCAAGAGGCTAACTGTTTCCCCCCGTTTCCAGTCTTTGTGCTAAGCTAAGCTAATTGGTATGTCTACTTTTACTTTAGTAAAAGATCTGAGTACTTCTTTCACCACTGCAGACATGAGAGTGGTTTCAAAAACAGAAAGACATTCCGTTAAATGTTGTGTTAGTTTTATCTCGTGGCTGCTGCAGGTACAGAGCTGTCAGAGTATCTCAGGCTGTAACATCTCTGGTCGGGCAGAGCTTTGCTGGCGTGCAGCAGAGACCGTTTATAAAACTTCCCCCGAGGCTGCTGCCGTCTGTCCGTCGACACAGAGCCACTGTAATAAAACAGGGATCAAACATGGATCATATCCTATCAGATAATCTGTGAGCGGAGGGTAAGGTTTATGAGATTCTACGCTGATCCATCACAGAAATCCTGCAGTTCCTCGGTAGCGGACCTTAAACACTTAATCACTATGAGGGGCTTTGGGTAGAAGTCGAGACCATATGTGTGTGTGCACATTTAGCTACTTTAGATGTAATTTACTGCTGTTCATGGAGGTAATGACCGCAAAGAACACCCAGAAAGTTCAGACGGAGAGGGAGATATAGAAGAATAAAGGTCATCTTCTACATAGTGCACAGTGAAATTCAGAAAAACTGCCTTCAAAAGACAAGGTTGACAGTTCAGATATTATCTTAAAATCCCATGAGGTTAATAGTTCAGGTTTTAAACCAAAATAAAGGTGGTAGACATTATACCTGCTTAAAGGAATACTTCACCCAGAAAACAACTTAAATTGTATATAGTACTCACCTCCCGAGGCTCTCTATAGTCCCAGAAAGAGTTTTCTATCTAATGGCGTCAAGGAGAGCAGAGCGCCTGAAAAGTCCAAACAGACTTCGACAGTCCGAACAAAATACAAAAAAAAAAGGGTTATAAAACGTCCGAAAAACTTTCTACAAATTCCTGTGCAGCGATAAATTTCGGGGAAATGCTTTGTTGAGCAATAGTTTAGCAAACATAGTTGCGTTTTGACTCATGAGTAGCATTAGTATGGTAAGGAACGGCGTGACCACGGTTTCACACTCGGCGGCTCACGTTACCGCAGTCTTGGAAAGGGAGGAGTGAGAGGACGGGTACTCAGTTGGTTGCAATCTGCAACCACACCGCTAGATGACGCCAAATCCTACACACCGTACCTTTAAGTGACGTTGGAGGAAAGTTTTGCAAATTGACCCGTAAATACAAAGATAAATGTAAGAAATGCAGATTTTCCATCTGTCATATAACTTTTTTTCTGTTGGGAAAATGTTAATATTTTCTACTTTGTGTATCTGTGTGTAAACTACTTAGTGTAACTCATCATATTCACTGAACAAACCAGCCTGGGCTTAAAGAGATTATTGCAGCTCTGCTCAAACAAACAGAGTGGATTGGCCCTGAGGCGAGAGCATCCTGAAACAGACATAAACACAGTTCAAGGCCAGCAACGAGTGGGCTGTTTAGCATGTGGGTGGTATATTGTCTTATTTGTGTGGAGCCAATTTGCTGCAGGCTCGATATCTAAATGCTCAATTAGAGTCGTTTATCGTCAACACGCAACCTCAAAGATACACAACGTATAGCTGCTTGTCTGTTCTTTTGGGGATTCACAGCTTTTAAAAATAAGCTGAGGAAAATCCAAAAGCTTCCCCGCTCGTCTGGGTGAGAGAGTCCATCCTTCTTACTTCAGACGATTAACTCAGACTGAAATAAGCTTTAAATCTCTGCCTGCTTTATGACTCCCTGCTCTCTCAAACACACTAAAAACTAGGGGTGGGAAAATAAATCAAATCAAATCAAATCATGTATCACAATTTTTTTTTACGATTTTGAAATAGATTTTTTAATGCCAGAATCAATATATTTGCGTCATTTGAGTCTATGCGGAGGTAAAAGGAAGTTACCGCTTTTATTGTTGTAGTCTGAGTAACGTGACGTCATATCCGTTCCGTTTCTGTCAACCAAAACAAACCGCAGCGAGCCGAAACAAGAAAGTAGAAAGCGGTGGAGGGTCTGCGTGGATACGAACTGCACCCTCCCATGTTAAATCCAAAGTGGTAAACACTACACACACAGTAAAGTATGGAAACACTATGGGTTTCACGCATTGCAGGAAAAGCAGAGCTAGACATCACGGATAAAGCTGCACGCTAACGCTGTCATGTATGGAGAGGAAACGTTGTCGTATTGTGGAGACTCAAAACTACTACAACGATGCAAAACAACTACAAAGAGACTCAAAACTACTACAACGATGCAAAACAACTACAAATAGACACAAAAACAACTACAATGATGCAAAATGACTACAAAGAGACTCAAAACTACTACAACGATGCAAAACAACAACAAAGAGACTCAAAACTACTACAACGATGCAAAACAACTACAAATAGACACAAAAACAACTACAATGATGCAAAATGACTACAAAGAGGCTCAAAACTACTACCACGATGCAAAATAACTACAAAGAGACTCAAAACTACTACAACGATGCAAAATGACTACAAAGAGACTCAAAACGACAAAGATACAGAACAACTAAACTTCATTTGTAGTGGTTTTGTGTCTCTTTTAGTCTGGGTGTCTTGTAGGAGGGTTGGGGGTCCCGTTGTGTCGTACTCCGTCCATGCGAGTGTGTTTGTGTTTTGCTTCCAGGTGAGAAGCTCTCGGCTGGTGAAAGTCTGACATATTTACAGCTAGAGACTCCCGTGAGATTTGATTTCCCGAGGGCTTTACTGTACTGAGCGAGGAAACGTGTCTGAGAGAATTACTCTCTTAGCAGCTGTTACAAATCACACAGACCCCCGACGCACCGAGCCAACTTCAAAGTGTCTTTTCACTTCACTCAGCCGTTTCAACTGCTAGCTTAACGTTAGCTTAGCGAGGCTTCAGTGGAGAGAGACAGGACACAAGTACTACACTGTTAACTACTTGCTGACAAGTACTGTGTTTAAATTTGAGGTTCTTGTACTTTAATTGAGTCTTTTCTTTACATGCCACTTTATACTCCAATAACCTACATTTATCTGACGGCTTTAGTTAAGATTTTTACACACAAAACATACAAAGAGTTTATAAAATGTTATGTTATAAATTACACTCCCCAACAGTACAACTCCCCCAAGTACAGCTGAAACGAGTAGTCCATTAATCAATTAGTTGATTGACAGAAAATGAATCTGCAACTATTTTGATGGTTTATTATAATTTTTCATGTGAAAACATTTGATGGTTCCAGATTTGCTGCTTTTCCTTTCAATAATATGAATGTATTAGTAATAATGTTGAGGTTTGGACTGTTGATTGGACAAAACAAACACTGTGAAGGTGTCATCGATTCAATCGATTAATGGAGAAAATAATCAGCAGATTAATCTATAATGAAAATAATCATTAGTTAATAGTTCAAAATGAGCTCCAGCTCAACCAACAGTAAAATCCTGCTTTTATATTAACGCACAAGTAATAATAATCTAATGATAGAATATATAATAGTACAACGGTCACAGGGGACATTTTCCTATTTTTAAAACTTAATTAATTTTCATGATTATACTGACATACTTTTACTGAAGGAACATTTTCAACGCAGCACTTTTACTTTAACAAATTCCAGTCAAACTATAAATGATGTCAAAACAGAAACATCAAGTTTACGTTCTCAGTTTGCAGCTGCATATTTGATGTATTCCTTGTGTCAGTTCATTCTCATCGTTTCTCATGACACAACAAAGAAAAGCGCTCCCTCGTGCTCTCTGGGATCAACATACATCTATAAATCTTTGCACCCTACGAGGACAGGAAACAGATCTAGAGCAACCACCATGTCCTCCTATCTTTGAACTACATTCATCTTGTACACACGTATGACTCCCCAAGTGAGAACAAATCACCGAGGTGGTATCAGTAGATAAAAAAACCTAATCAGAGCGTGACGGCGTTACAGTGAGAGGGTGGGAGAGCACGTTGACCTATAGAACAGGATGTGACCCCGAACCCCCTTCGGCCCACTGATGTTCCAGATGTAAACATCCCGTGCCACAGTCCGGCTCTAATGTACCGCCTTCTATCATAAACACAACCCAACACAAACACAAGTACATACACAGTAAAAGCACATGTAAAACACTGGACAGGCTCCAAAACAGGCTGGGAAAATGGAAAGTGAGTGATTTATACCGACCCAGTGAGGTTGAGCAAAGCCCAAAGAGAACGAGTATTTGAGCGATTGGCCACAGTGTTCAAATTTCCTCAGACCTCAGGGGTCCCCCAAAACCAAAGAGTTAAAGGTGAAAAAAACAAGTCAAAGGTTACAAAACAGTTCATAACTCTTAAAAAAATATGTTTACAGGACTTTATTTTGCTGTAAAAATATCAAAAGAAGTTGTATTTTTAACATATATTTGGTATGTACTAGGTGTAGGAATCACCAGAGGCCGTACGATACAGTATTATTATGATTTTAAACAATAAGATATATTGCAATTTATTACATTTTATCAACTGCAAATTATGCAGTTTGTCAACATTATATTATCTAACAAGTAGGGCTGTCAAAGTTAACACAAATTTGTTGCCGCTAATTTCTTTAACGCATTATACGACTTGTGATTTTTAGGTTGTAGCGGGTTCAGTTTTAAAGCTAGAGTGAAGATACTGGTATCATATGAAACTAGAAAACCTAAGGAATCCATTGGTACCAACCATGTCATACTAGCTTGCTGCGAAGGAGGTTTAATAACACTCTACACTAAATTTTGGAGAGGAAAAACTGGTCCCTTGACCTCTGACCTCCAGATATGTGAATGTAAATGGGTTCTATGGGTACCCACGAGTCTCCCCTTTACAGACATGCCCACTTTATGATAATCACATGCAGTTTGGGGCAAAAACCACGCAGTTTTTTATGCAATATTTTGAATCTTTACCCCTGTATCATGATACGTATCGTCCGAACCAAGACAGCAAACTTTATTATTCCTTTCAACCTTGACAAAAGATCCACTCCTTCTGTTCTTACCTTTCACAATAAAAGCCCTAGACATATAATATTCAAGTTTTTCGTATTTTCGTGTTGTTTATGCGTAACACCCCCGCTGTGTAAAGGCCTTTATGGTTAAGGAAATATCTTATTCATGGCAGCTAAATCTGAACAGCCTCTTCAAGTTTTGGTCTGGGTGAAGGCTTTTTTAATATTATGGGAATATTTACCGTGGTTACAAACACCTGACAACATCTTGAGAGGCCTGAATTCAAGAGCTTAGACCTTTTCACATTTCTTATCATGTTAAAAGAAACCAACGTTAGCGGGAGACGCAACACCAAAGCTCGTGCCACCCGGCTCCTGTTTCCCTTTGCATCAACTATTTGCTTTTCTATGCTTTTTAGATATCTAAGTACACAATAAGGTCTTTTCAGGTCTATAAAAAAATAATGTGATACGTTTTGCTGAAGGGAACTGAAGCTGAAGCGGTGATGCATCACAGTTCTAGTGGTCATCATGAGTGGTAAACACGTCGCATTTCACATAATTTTTTTCCATCCATCCATTTTCTGTACCCTCTTATCCTGCGCAGGGTCTCGCTGGGGGTCTGCAGCCTGGTTTTAAGTGTTGTTTTCTCTGTCAGCTCCATCACAAAACACCTCCTCCCCTTTCACTGCCACACTTCTTGAAAATAAACAGCCCTTCTCCCACATTCCAGTATTCCCAGTGGAGGGATTACACTGGGGCAGTGTGGGCATGTCAGCGTGAAATCTACTGAACAAAAAACATAGCCCCCCCTCAAAAAAATCTCACATGTTTTGTAAAAAAAAAAAAAAATCAGGTCACACTAGGAACAAAATAAACTTATCTTTATGTTTGGACTGTGATAATATACATTAGACTGAGTGATTGAAATTCCTGGACTGAATACGATCTCTAGAGTACATCAGGAAAAGGGACACATTCCTGTCATGCTTGTTTTTATCTGAAACACTAAAGAGACGTTTAGAGAAATGTGGTAGCCATGGCAACAAATCGATCACTAATTGCAGAAAATGTCTCACATACAACTCGACAGATGTTATTTAACTTTGGTGGAAAATTCAGATCATGTTTTGCGGAGTGCGACTGAATCATCACATCACACAATCATAGAAATAGAAGAGGCTTCAGAAACGTTTTGACTTCCTCTATTTTCACACAAAAGTCAAATTTAACACTGTGCTGATGATAAAAAATAGAAGGACAATCAGCTCTTCATGTACAAAACACTCCAGATCCACTTTAAAATACAAGGACATCACTCGGGATGGGATTAACATGAGAGGAGGACAAGCAAGTTTGCAGAAAAACTGTAGGTAATTGACCCCTTCGCTAAGTCCCGCCCCTCAAACGCAGACTGGCCAATCATAGCGTAGCATCGGCCAGCTCCGACCAGGGTCCGACAATTATCCGGCAAACAAACACAAGACTTTCAACAACATTACAGTGTGGTATTAGTACTTTTACTGAAGTAAAGGATCTGAACATTTCCTCCACCACTGCTGAATGCTACATTTCTACTGAAGAAACGGACATAACTACGGGTCACAACATTCATTCCCAACCAGGCCACATACCTTATATATTATTGTGAGCATGCAGTAAAGTAATGTTCTTATTTATTCATATGCACCACATTTCATCAGCAGAGTGTTCACCATGGAAACCGTTCTCAGTCTGAGCGGTCACCGACGAAACCTGCAGCTCTTCTACTTTTTCATGAAGTATATAATCAACTTGCTATAATGGAAGTGTTTTGACTGCAACATCAACCGTCACAAACGCCTTATTTTCTTTTGCTTTCTTCTTCAGACAAACCCAGTGAACTGCAATTTTAAATGCATTAAGAGGTCTTTCACTATCCACTCTAATCATCTCCCGCCTCCTCTCTGCTTCCCTAAATCAAATTGTCACCGTGTTAATGAACCCAGAGTCATTGTTAACCCTCCACACATGGATTAATTACATTTCAATTTCATTGTCTTAGCCTAAATTAATGAGGCTGGGGTTGGAAAAACAAAACAGACAGGTGGACAAACCGGTATAGACCACGTACACAATTCATTACAGCCACATGAGTATTTGTTGTTCTGATTTGCCCAGTTTAGAACCCTTTTCACCAAAACTGTAGACTTAACACGCAAGTCAAGCTTAAGGGAATAGTTTGACATTTTGGGGAATATAAGGTAGATGTGAAGATCGATGTTTAGAAATGAAAATCAATTTTTTCTTTAGCTTGAGTAATTACGGTACGGAACTGCCACCACTGAGCTCCTGTCGTTCATAAACGCGTCGCGAGAGCTTTCTTCAGCGTCCAACCTCCAGCAAACCACTGTCTGCTGTAAAGTTTTTCTAAAGTCTGTGGAGCCTAAAAGCAGCACGACTAATGTATTCCAGTATCTGTGTGCTGTCCAGGGTACTAAAACTCAGAGACAGTCTCAACAAAGCCAGGACTTTTATTTTTTATATGTTGACATAGGCTACAGTCAATCTTTTCATCTGTTTATAGGCCTACATAAGAGCAAATTCATTTTTTTATGAACTATATTGCTGTAATATATTTGATGTGATTACAGTTTGTTGCTGTTTTCGTTTCAATAGAAAGGGAAATCCTTAAAGTCTGATTTTTGTCCATCAAATATGAGCAAGTGCACATTCCTGGTAGATTATTAAGTGACTTGAATGCTATTTTTCTAAAACTCTGAGCAGTGTTTTGGCATCTGATTAACCTTCAAATTCACAGATCTGTCATTCAAACTGGACTTCCTGTTTTAATGCAGGGCTGTTAGCTTACGTTGAAACTTCTGTTATAATAAAACCGAATAAACTTAAACACTTTAGACTTGACTTGTCTTAAGAGTTCAAAGCAAAAACTTTTGAAGTGTCCATTTTTCACTGTGTAAAATCCCAGAAAAAACAAGCAATAAATAAGTAATAATGTGTGTAGGTTAAGTGGAAACACCATTAACAGCTTTAAAACCAATGCCATTTTAATTGTTAGGATTTACAGACATAAAAGACTTCATCTTGACTTTGCACTTTGCTAATGAAGAATTAGCTTGACATGGACTTGACCCAGAAGACTGATTCCTGGCTTGTCTGCTTGAAAGTATTTAATTGGCCAAATCATTTTCTGCTGACTTTGAACAAAACCTGAGCCAAGTTCAACTTTCTGTCTCCGTGAAGTGAACCCATGAAGTGGATAAGTGTTTGGCAGAGATCACAGCTTTATCAGTTCGGACACATTTCACTGTTAAACGGCTGATCAGACTAACCGGTTATCATCCTCTCAGCACGGCCAACTGCACACAGACACACACACAAGCTAATGTCCTTTCATGTCTGGCAGTCAAACTCACCACTGACTCAGCCCAGACACACTAGCTGAGCTCTGTACATGAACACACCGTGTGTCCAGACTGTCACATTATAATCCAACGGCTCCTACAGATAGTGGTGTAAATTTAGATCATGTATATCTGTGCGTCAGTGTAATAACACATACACATACCAGCTGTGATTGAGTCATTAACCTACATCCCAAAATATACGCAATGGAAACATATGTTATGGAAACATAATATGATGGGTAATATATAGAAAACGTAAACATAATAAAGCCTTGCAAAAAGTGATGGATAAATGGTTAAAATGTTTTTAAAAAGTTAAAATAGTTTGCTAAAAGTAACGAATAAATGGTTAAAATAGCTAGTTAAAAGTAATGGATAAACGGTAACAATAGTTCACAAAAACAGTTTAATATAGAGATAGTTAAAAGTAATGGATAAATGGTTAAACTAGTAAGCTAAAATAGTTTAAATAGCTAGTTAAAAGTAATGGATAAATGGTTAAACTAGTAAGCTAAAATAGTTTAAATAGCTAGTTAAAAGTAATGGATAAATGGTTACAATAGTTTGCAAAAACAGTTAAATATAGAGATAGTTAAAAGTAATGGATAAATGGTTAAACTAGTTAGCTAAAAACCATTAAAATAGCTGACAAAAAGTGATGGATAACTGGTTAAAATAGTTAAAAATAGTTCAAATAGTTGGCTAAAAGACAACAGACAAATGATTGTCTACCTTTTGCCACTCCAAGTGGCGGTAGTATGAATGCAAACTTAGCTAAACTGACCTAAAAATTGTCAGTTAAATTGATTAAAGTATTGTAACAATATCTGCTTTTATATAATCAATATCCTGCTGTAAGAAATGACGGGTTTTTGAGGCGGATATAGTTTTTTTTTTTAAAGGAACTCTTAGTGTAGGGGCAAACTAATGACCCTAATTGATTTTTTTTTTAATCTGGCAAATGTAATGGTCACATGATCACTGTGTGCATTTTGATGCAAATCTGGATCCAATAAACATTTTTTCAGCTATTAGAATAACAACTTTGGAGGCATGTTATCTTTTGAAAAAAACATCTTTTATCTGCAAATGGACTTTCCCAGTATGTCCTCAGTAACTCCAGAAAATAACAGATAAATACCAGAAGAACAAACTGAAAACGATTTGTGTTAAACTCTTTACATCAGAGCGTTTGAATGTATTCACGCTTTGGACCGTTCGTGTTCTGAGTGTTGTTGAGCATATTGATTGCTTCATTAGTTTAATGAAAACGCTGTGCTACAGTCAGCTAAAGTGCTACTAATCGTTTTCTTTCTCACCGGCTGTCAACTTAAATCACACCAATTAAATCCATTAACGATTCTCAGAAAGGTCCGTATGTATGTAATAATAATTGCATGTGTTTTTCAGGGACTAATACAGTATATAAGCCTGGATGTGTTTCTGTCTATTGTTGCACTTCTATCTTTGTGAGGACATTTTGTCAGCTTCTTACTTCTTCAAAGGGCTGTTTGAGGTTTTAGACTATATTGAAATTAGGTTTTAGTTAAACTAAAGGTACATTTTGGGGTTGAGGTATAGTCGGGATGGGTAAAGGTAATGTAAGGGGACACAATATGTCCTCAAATATCCTCACATAAGTGTGCGCACTGTTTCAAACTTAACCACAGCTGAAGTCTGCTGTTTCCAAAATATCACGAGTCCCACAAACTAGAAACAGTCTGAGGGTTTTACAGTGTTGCAGCAACATGAAGAACAAAATCTGTCAGTAAGACTTTATTTTAAGTTGAAGATGAACTCACAGATTCTGTTACAGCAGCAGCAGCTCTGAAATCCCTTCAACAAAACAGGAAGACTGTCTCTTGATGCAGCTGCTGACAAAATACTGAGCATACATATGAATGATAGAAATTGAAGGTAATAATTGTCTCTTTATGTAAATATGCAATCAAAGAACTTTCATGAAGATAAGAGGTTTGGTTGTTTAAATTTCCGTTCGTTGAATATTCATCAATTCATCATCGGGCAGCTTCAGAGTAATGCTGCCTTTTAACTGATGACAAAACGGATGCTGCCTGGTTTACGTAACAGTTAATGAAAGGAGGGAGAAACAATTTAGACGACAGACAACTGTCTTTTATCGCTTGTGAAAACATCCACTTAAATCACAACTTGAAGTGGGTAAACTTATAATCAAAACGTGACTCAACGACTAAAGAATATGTTTGGGAAATACTAAAACTAGGGCTGTCAAAGTTTACACGATAATAACGTGTTAAGGCAAATATGTTGTAACGCCACTAATTTCTTTAACGCATTAACGCAACTTGTGATTTTTAGGTTGTAGCGGGCTCAGTTTTACAGCTCGAGTGAAGATACTGTTATCATATGAAACTAGAAAAAACTAATGAATCCATTAATATTAACCATGTCATACTAGCTTGTCGGGAAGGAGGCTAAATAACATATTTGCCCACTCCAATGTTGATTAGAGTATTAAATACTACAAATCTACCATTGAGGTTTGAACAGATAAATAATGTGCGATTAATCACGATTAAATATTTTAATTGATTGACAGCCCTATTATAAACATAATGTGACTCGAAGACTAAAGAATATGTATGGGAAAATACTAAAACATTAAGTTGTATTTTTGTAGCTCTGCCCATGGGTTATTGTATCAGTTATCATTAGTTATAATAATATAATGTCTGTAGAGCGGCAACGATTAATCAATTAGTTGTAAACTATTGAATTAATCGCCAACTATTTTGATAATCGATTAATCGGTTTGAGTAAATATCTAAGAACAAAAAAGTCAAAATTCTTTGATTCCAGCTCCTTAAATGTGAATATGTTCTGGTTTCTTTACTCCTCTATGACAGTAAGCTGAATATCTTTGAGTTGAGGACAAAACAAGACATTTAAGAACGTCATCTTTGGCTTTGGGAAACAATGAAGGACATATTTCACCATTAACTGACTGGTATTGCCAAAATGAAACCAATTAAAATAGAGTTAAAGGGCACCAGAGGAAGCAGAGTGTGGATATAAGGTTGGTACATGGTGTGCAGCCATGACTTCTTGTTGAAAACTTAAAGAAAACACACACAATCAACCTGCCAGCTCACTTCCTCAACGGGGAGAAGAAACATAACAGAGGAACAGGAAGCAGACGGAGCAGAGCGGGAAGGTGTTGTCACATTTACAACTCATACAAAGGAGGCAGATCGCATGAATATGAGAGTGACATATTGACCTTTTAGCAACGAGGAAGTGCTCCGACTCTGTTGTTTTGTCTTTTATCTTCCCGTCTACCCAGTGAGTGGGAATGTCTCACGTTGTGCTAATTGACTGCTGAATATGATCACCTTCTGCCTACGTTTTAGCAAATATCTGACTGGTTTTATGATATAATGTACAGCGTGAAGTGAAGAAATGATATTCTACAGCAGTCTAACAAACATTGACTGCTATTTAGAGATGCTAATTAGTTCTCCTGCACAGCTCTGGGATCAGCCGGTCATGTTAGTGTTATAATAGTCACGGTGACTGATCAGAATATGTCGGTATTTGTGTTTTATTATGCGTTTGTATAACTATATGATATCATAACAGAATAATCTGATTATTTGCACGGTTAAACAGAGTCCAGGTTTCAATTACAAGCAATAAAATAAACTCAATTACAAAAAAAACCAACTCAATTACAAGTAAAAGTTTTAGTATTAACAGCAAAATGTCCCCTGTGACTGATATACTATTATATATCACATTATTAGTTACCTATAAGTGTTGTAAAAAATATCAAAGTATTTATCTTTTAATAAAAAAATCTAAAATACCCTAAATTTTGTCTTAATTTTTCCTCGTGGTATCAAAAATGGTATTCAATATTGATATATTTTAAGGTGTTGTATCGAAGTTAGAAATTCCAGTATCATGACAACACTAATACTTACTGTATATTATATATTTTTACACATATTTAACAATAGATAAATGAACAGTTAACACAAAAATAAACACCCTACAGAGAAAAACTTTTTGCATCCAATGAATCAATTAAAATGAATATGAAAATCTCAAATTAATACACATGTGCTCATACTGTTTAACCAAAAAACAAAGAATAAAGTGGCCTTCTGAGCGCTTCCGCGTTATTGTTTAACTGTCTATTCATGTGACAGCTTTAAATATGATATTTAATCTATTGGCGGCACAAGGATTTTAGAGGAGGATAACGGAGTGAGGTCAGATGTGTAAATAGCTCTTTCTATAGTTTCAGCTCCCACATACGTCACTCACACTCTGCACATGCAGAGAAAACAATATCTACTTGAGTGGATCAACACTAAATATAGGCTGGGAAGTTTTCTCTGTCTGATCTCACTCAAACCCAGTGGCGCTAATTCTTTTGATGTTTCTCACGTGACTCAAGTCCTGCAGCTTATACACATCTAATTATGAAGCATTTCCACACGGCATGAGGAAGAAATTGGATCTACAGTTTTGAGGTGCTGGTACTTTACTTCCATTTTTGGAGTCTATATACTTCATCTGGGCTTTTTAGTCATTACAGAGGGAAACTCTGTTGACAGCTGGAGTTCTACTGATTATAAGAAAAGCTCCTAAAGTATGTCACGTTAAAATAGTGAAGGAAATGTCTTTATTCTTTGATTTTTGGGTTGCTGATTAATAAATAATTCTTGACAATGACTGATATATTTGACTTCAGGACATTTCAGACTACATACATGCTGAAAATTAAACATTCCTACTGTATTAATTTAGATATTTTCCAAAGTAAAAGTCCCTAGAAGTGTATGATTCAACTTTTTCCCATTGTCTAGTGTTAAAAAAGTTAACAAAAATCACAATAAATCGCAATAAATTGTAATATCAAATCGAAATACTTAAAAATCCCAATACATATTGAATCAGGAGATAGATGTATCGTCCCAACCCTAGTAGAAGCTTGCATGTTTCATGTTTTCAGACATTTTAATATGGAAAAGTTACATATTATACCTTTAAATGTGAAATCCTAATCTAAGTAATGACATAAAATAAAACTTGTACTGCTGATACGTCTTTAAATTTTATTTATACAAAACTTTAAATACAGAATTTGATGATCTATTTTCTCGCTGTGGTTTGTTACTTTAACGTCTCTCTGGCAGCTCAGTTCATATCCGTTCTCACTCTCGCTGCTGTATTTCCTCTTTATTTACCCTCTGTGGCTCCTCAGATTCTGCCCCAAGAGCCTATTGTTGACTTAGTATTGAATTACTGTAGTATTGAACTGTCCAAACAGGACCCGGGGAGATAATAGAGAAGCCCGGTGGACCGACTGAGATAATGTATAGTTAATTAAAGTACAGTGAGAGCTAAACTCAATGGGGCAATAAGTGGGATTTATTTACAGTCTCACTGCAGGAAATGGCCACATCTGTGAGTCCTGATAGTGTTGTAGCTTCAAACCAATCATTCACCTGGAAAACATGCTGATACCAACGCAATCAATGATAAATTTTGGCACTTGATTTTGGATTTAGTGTTAGTCTTTCGAAGAAAACATTTTAGTTTTGATTAGGGCTTTAACCTTTTCCACTCCACGCTCTTTTTCATGGACCCTTTTTTCGTTTTTTTAGGGGGGTCCAGGGGGTCTTTAGGGACTGATAGCAGGTCAACAGTAGATGTCACATAGAAGTGGTGTACATCATCTGAAAGCTGGGAACCTGAAGATTAATTTGAGATGCTGCTCAGCACTGTGTGTCAAGTTCTTCTAGTCATTAATAAGAATTAAATATTAATGAATTCATTAAAATAAATTGTGAAAGCGTATGAGAGTTTAGAACATTATGATGGACGTATATGACGGCCATGTTATATGTTTTGTTTTATGTGGAATGAAGCCAAACCAAGTGGAAAAATGTGTATTTTTTAGTCATTTTGGTGACATAACTGTGATTGATTACCTTTATCTAACATATGTGCCAGTATCTGAGCTCTTATCAGTGTGAACACCAGCCTGGGTTATGTGTCATAATTATGTGAGTCCGACAGGTTCCATAATCGCAGCATAATAAATCTGGAACTCCTGACAGCCGCGGCCATTACCCACCATTGTTTAACCACAACGCATTATGTAATGGTCTGCATCAGCAGCTGGCACGGCCTCTGCACAACTACTTGACATGACAAACACAGTCGGCCTCTGTGACTTCCAAATCCCTTTCCCACTTCTTGCATATAGATTGAACATTAAGATACTAAGTTGTGGCCTTGTAGGGCAGCGAGTGCGAGGAATCACGGAGTGATTTACTCAAGCATCAGAGGACCGCGGGAAGACAACATTCTGCCAAAGAGGACGACGGCGATTCAAAGTCTTGTGAAGCTGTTTTGCCCAACAAATATTATTGTTCACATTTAGCAAAAAAGAGCAGGAAGTATTTATAAAAATATAACAGTATTAATATTTACTTCCGCCAAAGAGGTTGTGTTTTTGGTTTGGTTTGTTTGTCTATTTGTCAGCAAGATTATGGAAAAACTACTGGCCCTATTTTCATGAAATTAGTGGAATGGTGTAGCATGAGCCAAGGAAGAATCCACGGGGCGGATATACGGATTACAAATTTTTCCCTTTCGTTAACATTGAGATATAGAGCATGGTCTTGGCAGAGGTCTGCGCTCTACGAGTGCCCTTCTAAAAGCTGTTTCACACCAATCCGAAGTCCGCTAAATTTGCACGGAAATTTATAGAAACTGGTTTTTAAGGGTTCTTGTGAATGCTAGCACACCACTGCGGAACATTCGTGCGGGGGAAAAAATATTAGACTTCGATTTCAGCAGATTTCTGCCTGCGGAAATATATGTTTGACCAATGAAATCCTTTGTTCCAACTGATCGCCGTCATTCTGCATAAAAAATTTGCCATGTGCTTCTGTTTGTTGCACGGAGAGTGTGTATTTTTGGCGCTTGTTTTCGGGCCGGGGCAACGGATTTTCTGACATTTTTCGGACGTAAAGACGCTTCAGAGATTGCCTGAGAATCATCAAGTTACGCGTGTTTTGGAGTATTACTTGGTTGGGACCAGTAACTTCCTGGAGTAAGTAAACTAAATAAGCATATTTCCCAAAATGTCAAACTTTTCCTTTAAATTTGAAGGTATTTGGTCAATAAATCAACTTAGAAATCAGAGAAAAAAGACAAAGTTTTCTTCCGTATCACAGTAATCCAGTAGGAGTTGACTGTACATTCATGGGTACACTGCAAACAGGAGCTGCTAATAGATAATTCGGCATACTTTCATTGCACCAATTTACCAAAATGTAAACAAATGTAGGCTAAAAAGAACTGGGCATAAACATTTTTGACTCAGAGTTAGTGAGTTATTCTGTGCTATTCATGTATAGTGAATTCATTGGTTTGTTTTTTAGATGTAAAGGAATACATTGAGGTTAATGACAAAAGATAAAAACTTTAATATATTTAAGAATGCTTCATCAGGAGAGAACTGCAGGAGATTATTGTTGTTAGGAAAACTTTGCGTTGATTATTGAAGGGCGGCTGTATTTAATGCGTCTGCCTGCAGGAGTTTTCCACTGGTTTCTCGCTCAATGCTGAGAAAACAAGCGCCGTCTCTGAGGTTATCAGGTTATCGCCACATAAACACATTAATGCCGCACAGACTCGCTCAGAGTATGTCATGGTCAGAATAAAGAGAAGGCTAAATCAATATTCAGGTGAGGAGGAGCATTAATTAGATGCTAATTAGATCTATCCCATGTATGTTCCTCTGTGATCGAGTGGTTGCAGCTATAGTGAGGAAATTACATGTTAATTAATCTATCAGCTGACAAGAGAGAAGTAATCCTAATCAAAAATAGCAAGAATTTTGTGGTTCCAGTCTCCTAAATCAGAATCAGAATCAGAATTGTGTTTATTGCCAGGTGTAAGAGGTATACACTAGGAATTTGCTTTGGTTTTGTTGGTGCAAATGAGCAGTAAAATAACAAAAGAATAGATAAAAACATTAGAATAAAATAAGAATACAAAAATTTAAATTCTACCAATGTACAATATACAATATAAGCTATAAATAAATAATAAATATAATATAAACAGATAGTGTAAATATTGCCGGTGTGAGGATTTGCTGCTTTTCTTTGTTTTCTAGTATCTTATTGTAAATGGAATATCTTTTTTGACTGTTGTTTGGACAAAACAAGACATTTAAAGAAGTCACCTTGAGCATTTATTATTTTCCATTTGGCATTTAATGTTTTCTGTTTATTTGTAATTATGGGTAAAATTATCCTTCATCATCCTCTGTCCACACACTTCCAGCAGAGATTTCCCTCCTGAGGGCTCCACTTTATCTTGTGCGTTGTTAAGTGGGTGGGAGGGAAGAGAAAGTGTGTGTGTTGGTTGTGGTATGTGTGTGTTTAGAGAGGGTGGGTGTGGGGAGGGCTGGAGCCTTTAAAAGAGGCTGAATCTGCAGCAGCTCTCATTCAAACCAGGAGTTAGTTGCTGTGCGCCACGGTTGGATACATACTTGTGGATTTTATTTTTTGTTTTTTAGACTTTTATATTTTGTGTATTCACGCGCAATGTGAGGAGCTCTATCAGCATTTTCAAAACCAATTTAAAACGTCTGCTGAAAGCTGCTCAGCTCTGTACTCACTGATCTTTATTCCATGGTCTTCATGACTTGCTTTTACTTGACAAGCATGTGATGTGCTATTATTGTGTGTAGCTGTGTATTTTGTATGTTCTTTCTTGTATGACTGTAGTATGTTTCTTTGTTTTTTTGACCTGCCAAGGAAGGGACTACAGATGTGAATTAGTTTAAAGCTATAATCTGGTACGGTATGATTTAGTGAAAAAATTCAGTGTATAGTATGTCGAAATATTTCATGAAAAAAAGTCATAGTATTGTATACCGAAAAATTTCATGAAAAAACTCATACTAATGTATGTCTAAAAATTTCATGAAAAAAAGTCATAATATAGTATGTAGTATTTCGAAAAATTGAGTGAAAAAAACTCATAGTAGCGGTGCATCAAATGGTGACATTTATGTTTTAAACTGTACATGGTCCCTTTTATATAAAATAATAAAAAAAAAGGTGATCACACCACACACGTTGGAGAGTAATCCAGGAGTTTGACAGCCACACAGTCTCCAGTGCGCCTTGGAGGAGGAGAAGCAGCCACCACCACCATGCTCTTCCTCTCGGAGAGCTCCTGCAACATCACAAACTGCACAGACTGCTGCACAAACTTTACGCATGAGACCTCCGGGAACATCAGCAACGACACCGACCCGTTCGGACGCAACGAGGAGGTGGCCAAGCTGGAGATCACCGTCCTGAGCCTCGCCTTTGTCGCTGCAGTGGTGGGCAACGTGAGCGTGCTGCTGGCCATGCACAACACCCGCAGGAAACCGTCGCGCATGCACCTGTTTATGAAGCACCTGAGCCTCGCGGACCTGGTGGTGGCCTTCTTCCAGGTGCTGCCGCAGCTCTGCTGGAAGATCACCTACCGCTTCACGGGTCCGGACGCTCTGTGCCGCGTCGTGAAGCACCTGCAGGTGTTGGGCATGTTCGCCTCCACCTACATGATGGTGATGATGACCCTGGACCGCTACATCGCTATCTGCCACCCGCTGCAGACGCTCCAGCAGCCGACGCAGCGCGCACGCATCATGATCGGCTCCACGTGGGCGTGTAGCCTGGTCCTCAGCATCCCGCAGTACTTCATCTTCTCCCTGAGCGAGGTGCATCCAGGATCGGAGGTCTACGACTGCTGGGGACACTTCATGGAGCCGTGGGGGCTGCGCGCCTACATCACCTGGATGACGGCCGGCATCTTCCTGGTGCCCGTGGCCGTGCTCGTGCTCTGCTACGGACTCATCTGCCTCGCCATCTGGACGAACCTGAAGTATAAGACCCGCAGGAAGGGCTTGGGCGTGCAGGAGGCCACCACTAAGAACGGGATCCTGATGGGCGGCAGCAGCTCGGTGAGCAGCGTCAGCACCATCTCCCGTGCCAAATTACGCACGGTGAAGATGACTTTCGTGATCGTGCTGGCGTACGTGGTGTGCTGGGCGCCGTTCTTCACCGTGCAGATGTGGTCGGTGTGGGACAAGACCTTCTCCTTGGTCGGTGAGTCTACCTGCTCAACCTCTCCACTAACTGTAGACCAGGTTGAGTCTACCTGCTCAACCTCTCCACTAACTTTAGACCAGGTTGAGTCTACCTGCTCAACCTCTCCACTAACTGTAGACCAGGTTGAGTCACCTGCTCAACCTCTCCACTAACTTTAGACCAGGTTGAGTCTACCTGCTCAACCTCTCCACTAACTGTAGACCAGGTTGAGTCTACCTGCTCAACCTCTCCACTAACTTTAGACCAGGTTGAGTCACCTGCTCAACCTCTCCACTAACTTTAGACCAGGTTGAGTCTACCTGCTCAACCTCTCCACTAACTTTAGACCAGGTTGAGTCACCTGCTCAACCTCTCCACTAACTTTAGACCTGGTGATTTACTACAATAGGTAACCTTTAACACCTCTTACAGAACACATTCATGCATTACATTTTCTTCCCTGAAAATGTGCATGAACCAGCCCTCCTCAGGCTACATTTACCTTTTAACTTGATTTTACCCATGCAGGGGGAAATCTATGTTGCAGCCAGAAAACACACAAAGACTTCAACATAAAATACACAATTCAAAACTAAAACGTCTGAACTACGAGGAGTTCAACCAAATAGTGATGTTTCGCTTCTCATGTTGCTTCATTTGACACATTTCTAGAGGCCTAGAGAGGATTAATTATTAAGTATTTCACAAGAAAAGAGTTAAGATTACAGAAAAGACTGAAAATTTCGATACAGTCAATCATCTGGTTTACAGCTGCAACGATTAATCGATTAGTTGTCAACTATTAAATTAATCGCAAACTGCTTTGATAATCGATTAATCGTTTGAGTCATTTTTTCAAGAAACAAAAAGTCAAAATTCTCTGATTCCAGAATTTTTTCTGTTTTCTTTACTCCTCTATGACAGTTAACTGAATATGTTTGAATTGTGGACAAAACGAGACATTTGAGGACGTCATCTTGGGCTTTGGGAAACACTGATCAACATTTTTCACTATTTTCTGACATTATATAGACCAACAACTAAACGATTAATCGAGAAATAATTGACAGATTAATCGACAATGAAAATAATCGTTAGTTACAGCCCTGATCTGGCTGGAATCAATATTTTATTAAAACTTTAATTTGATCCATATTAGGGGAAAGACATTGATGATCACTTTTATTAGCTTTAATTAACCAAAAATTCTTATACAGAGCACCTAGAATCATGTATGAAGACACTTTTTTCATGTAAGTCGACAACGAGGTTTCAGATTCTGACATCAGTTTGACCCAGAAATCCAATATCGCCACCATCCAGTAGCGTGAAAACGTACCTTTCGAGCGGAAAGATGTTTTTCAGTGAAAAAAGTCTCTAAAAGACGTCTTCTAAAGTACATTTGACTTTTTAAACTATATTTGATCATTTATTCTGGTAGACCATGACATTACAATAGTCGAATAAGACCCGATCTGGGTTAGTTAGCCCGTGAAGTGTGGTAGGTCACACTGAAAAAGCAGAAATATTTCAGTTGGAAACTTTGCATGTGGCTGATCCAGAGAGTAAATGTAATATCTGTGCAGTCAGTGGAGCGTGATTTTCATATGATGGAGATGAGGATATGGATTTGAAGATATGGATGAAGGAGCTGCTGCTCACTCACCTGAAGAATTTCATTATGGTTTCCAAAGACAGTTTAACTGACTCCTGCGAGTCCAGGTGCTGCTTTCAGAGGCTTTTTGATGGGGCAGGAATTAATTTACAGAGGAACACTGAGTTCTCGTCCTTTTTCTTTTTGGCGTACAAATAGTCGAAACTAAAAAATAAATAAGCAAATTAAAACAGATAATATCAATTTATAGCATAATTTATCAATTCATTAATGACTACATTTATTTTTAATATTATTTTTGCTACATTTATGTATTGAGTCATTTATTTATTTATTTTTGATTTTGGCAGGTTCTGTCCTCCATACCATATAGTGTATAAGAAGGTATATGTTCTGAGGATTGTCTGTCAGCAGCTAATTACTATAGCAGGATAAAATCGTCTGATAACATGAGGCTCAAACTAGGGCCGGAGGGGAGGATAAACATTTAGCAGGCAGGTCATTGACTCAGAGCAGCACTACGACTCCCTCCAGAGGAAGAGTAAACACCTCAGAGTAGCTGTTGACATCTCAGAGCGTGCCTCATAAATCTGTGTTTCCCCGCAGACTCGGAGAACACCACGGTGACGCTGTCCGCCCTGCTGGCCAGCCTCAACAGCTGCTGCAACCCCTGGATCTACATGATCTTCAGCGGACACCTCCTCTCCGACTTCGTCAGCAGCCTGCCGTGCTGCCGCCCGCTGAGGAACAAGTTAGGCTACCAGGACTCGGACAGCAGCATCCGGCGGACCACGCTGCTGTCCCGCCTGCAGGGTCCGCGCCTCTCAGAGCCGTTCAGAGACCTCAACCCGCCCCCTAAAACCTGCCCGCAGCTCCCATCTGCATCCTGACCGCTTGGAAACACTACCTGTGCGTGTCTGCTTTGCTAAGACGACAACATGAACTGCTGGTTTGTGGCAGCGAAGGAAGGTCTGATCTCATGTCACGCATACAGCTTGTTTTCTTTGGTCCGATCCAGAGTGGAAAAGTTTACTCTGTGGCAACGTTTGGTGTTTGTTTCTTTTGCGTCACACAGTTGTTAGAAAAAGAGTTTCCAGTCTGCCAGGTCAGAGATTTTGGAGGTTAAACGGAGTCAAAACAAACTTCTTTAACTTCAGCTCATAGCATGATGGTCGTGCTGTAATTTAACTTCTTTAGAATAAGAGCATCTGTTCACACTGAGATTCATTTTGTCAACATACACGTCTTTATACACATGGACCCCGGAACTGTCGGGTTGTTTCCTACAGATTTTGAGATTATAACTTGGTAAAACAAAGATAATTTCTACAACATTATGACTGTTGAGCTGGTTATGAATATGATTTGGGCGTGACGACTGATGGGACCAAGTTGGACTGGGTCTGTTCCAGTCTGGTCGTCACACAAAAAAATCATCCAGCGTGTGATATGTAAAGAGTCTAATCTGTATTCAGGTCCAGTCGCTGCCAGTCGTTCTCATAAAGAGTTGTTAAAACATGTTTGATATTCAATATTACCATCATACTGTATATCAGACTATCCAAATTTGCAGTGTTACACACAAATGCACATAAATGTATTACAGCAGTCACAACACTTTTTAAAAAAAGGTACTATTTAATTATCAATTAATCTGCCAGTTATTTACTTGATAATTGATTAATTGTCTATAAAATGTCAGAAAATTAGGGCTGACTGGAATGTTTCGATGTTGCTTTGCATTGGGGTCTGTAACGGGGTTTATTACTGCTCTGGCTTCTTTGGAGACTCATTCCCAGATGTGTGTTGATGTTGTTGTTGTAAAGATGTTAAGTGTAATGTATTCTGTCATCTATATTTCATTGTAATATATATTGCACACGTCGTAAAGAAAGATAAATGTTATTCCTCGTATATCCTCACATGATGTGTGGCTGTTTTCTGTTTGCATATACAGAAACACGTCTTACGTAACGGGAGGTTTTCTGGTGATGTTTCACAGCTGCTTTCAGCCTTTTTTTGGTAAGTGGAGAAGAAAACAATAGCAGCTCTTACAACAGGTTGAACATGTAGAGTTAAGTCTTTTTAGTTTACATGTCCCTTATGAAGTAAAAAGAAAATACCACTAATTTGTGAGGGAAATGTCTTTATTTTTGGGCTGCTGGTTAATAAATAATTCCTGACAATGACTGATATATTTGACTTCAGGACATCTCTGACTACATACATACTGAAAATCAAACGTTTTTACCGTATTAATTTAGATATTTTCCAAAGTAAAAGTCCTTAGAAGTGTATGATTCAACTTTTTCCCATGGTGTAGTGTTAAAAAAGTGAACAAAAATCACAAGAAATCGTATTATCGAATCCCAATACTTGTAGAATCGCAATACTTCGGCAATAATTGGCACCCAAGTATCTTGTCAGGAGATGGGTGTATCGTCCCAGCCCTACTATTTACAGCTTTTTCTCTGAGAATGAGGCGATGAGAGTGAACCAGAACAGTAAAGTTGCAGCCGGACAGATAAACAACGAGGTGAAACTCACTATAAAGCTCCGTAAAGCCGAGAGGAGCTGCAGATTCAGCTGGTTCATCACTACCAAAGACCCCTTAAACCTTGTCATATCCTTTTACTAGAAAAACACTTTCACAGGATTTTTCCTTTTTTACTCACAGTGGAAAACAGGAACCGTTGCCTTCCATCTGGATGCAGAGTGGCAGCGAGATACACATCTCTGTACTGTGGATGATAATTCGTCTGTCTCATATCTCCGACTGAGGAGCTGACGGCTTCTGGCCTCGATCTGACTGAAATGAAAAAGGGAAAATAAAAAGCCGTCAGTGCTGCAATAACACATTTCATCTCTATTGAGCTCTTAATAGGAAATCCTGAGAGGTGGCGATGAAAGGAACGTCAATTTCCTCTTTGAGCTAACGGGATTAGTTTGAACCACCTATTGTACAAACAGCATTTAAGTATTACTGCACAATGGCAGCAATTCCACTCTAATCATGAACTCTCTCTATAGTCTGTAGCTGGCTGGATTCAACTCTGTCTGACAGGATAATTGGAGTCTTTAAATTCAGTAGTAAAACACCTCTCGACGATACAAAAGATCCAATCTGCTGCATGTCACATTGCAAAGAACAGAATAATGGACCAATGGCGCATTCGCACCAAGAGCAAAACGTTTTTGTGCGGCGCGATTACGTACAAAGTCAATGCAAAGAGGCGAACAGATGCAAATTTGTGCCGGGCGACGCGAATGCCGCGCCAAATATTTCAACTCGAGCAAGAAATTTGCTCGTTTGATTAATAATGCCGAAGGTGTTTATGTCGTCGAAGTTTCTTCATTACAGATGCCAAAGACAAACCTTTAAAAAATGAGTCAATCAGAGGAGGAAGAATGGATGTTTGGGTTTCCAGAGATGGACAGACAAACTGAATGCATCGGCTAAATGAAGGAAAATGAGTCGGGGTGATGTATAGAAAGATATGGGCCACTTAAATCCCTGACACAGGATGAGGCTCCACCCGAGCTCATTTAAGGATGAAAGCTGCTCAATTTTAAAGCCACATTCATCTGCACTTCCTGTCTTTAACAATGCGCTTCCTTTTCACGATTTCCTGCATTCAGCTCTTTGATAAAAACGTTCTCCCTGCGGACAATGTGATTGATTCTAAATTGAAATTCCTCCAAAACAGACGAGAGGCTGGAACACCGTATTGTGGTAACGTGCGGTCAAGCCAGCCGCTAATCTAATCTATTTCACTCTTAAATGTTGTAGTAGAAGAATTAATGGAAATACTTAAGTAAAGTACAGGCATACCTCAAAATTCTACCCATGTAAAAACAGCTTCCTACTTTTCTTTTAGCACATTGTTGTAGATTCACAGATTTACATTGAACATAAGATAAATTTGGCTGTTGTCGGCCTTCCTGAGCTTTAAGCGTCTGCTTGTCCCCGGAGTCTGAGGTCTGCGATAGGAAACCACTTCCTGAATGCACAGACACACCGACACATAAACACATTAAGAGTGGAAGTGCTCCATTTGCACACACGTGACATTTAGAGAGTGTTTGTCTTCTAGTTTTGTACACTCAAAATGAAATAAAATAAATACAGAGAAGTACCAAAGGGGTGGAAGAAGTATTCAGATCCTTTACTTAAGTCAAAGTAACGTTGAAAGAATAAAGTCAAAATATTTTGAGATAACGTTAACATATTTGGAGAATAAATTTAAAATATTTTGGAGAATAAAGGTAAAATATTTACCACTTTATAACTTCAATAGAAAACATTTAAAAATAAAATGTTATCCTGTCTGAATGGACGACACAGCGACCTCATTTAAATGAATGAGGAGGGCTAATGTATATAAATTATATATACAGTATGTATTATGTTAAATATAACAGAGAAACATATTGTATTATGGTAGAAGAAGTAGTACTCAAGAGATAATTTACTGAAATAAAAGTACTACTACCACAGTCAAAAAAATACAAGTAAAGGTCCTGAATTCAAAATGTAACTCAGGTAAAAGAACAGAAGTATTATGAGCAAAATGTACTTAAAGTATCAAAATTAAAAGTACTCATTATGCAGAACCTTTCAGTGTTAATATAGAATATTATAATATTCGGTTTTATCACTAATGAATACATGTAAGAGTATTTTAATTCCAAGTGTCAAATAAATGTAGATGAGTAGAAGTATAAAGTAGCATTAAATGGAAATACTCAAGTAAAGTCAGAATTGTACTTAAATACAGTACTTGAGTAAATGAACTTAGTTAGTTTAGTTAAATACTTTCCATCTTTGCCAGAAAGCAAGTAGCATACCTTAAAAAAGCAACGTTGTGCACATCCGTCATAATTAAAAGTCTAAAAGATGTAAATCTTCCTTTAAAAACATCCCCGGGGGATGTGCCCACGGTTACATAAAGTAGGATATATGAGAGGTGCTCCTTTAAAAGAAAGCACTTAAAGTTATATATGAGAGAAATTAAAGTGCCAAGAAGAATTAAAGAAGGTGGAGATAACAAGGAGCTTGTTTTCTTTCTGACTCTGCAACACAGAGCTGATGTTCTCACATCTGGGAGCCATCCTAATGAATGTGTCTCCAGGGGGTGGTGGTGTACTTTTGCGTGTCGCTGTGAGTTTACATGACGAGGTTCTTCTTGTAAAGCGTCACTGGTAGGAGGATAATGAGAACCAGCAGCATGGGGGCAGCAGGAGTCGTGGCCGACACACTGAAAGATTTAACATCAGTACTCCAACACATTACAGGAGGTTTAGTATTTGACTGATACTTTAGTGCCTCCGTTAATATTCTTCCATTTAATCTAAAAACTTTCCAGGATATTAAAAAGGTACTCCAGTGTTTACATTAAAGTGTTTTTTTCCTGCCAGGGCGGTGAAGCCTCTGAAATAGCATGCAGCTTAACATGGGACACAAAAACACTGTAGCCCCGGATACAGAAATAATAAAAACATAAACATGATGTTCAATCTGGTTTGGGATCAAAAAACATCACATCTATCTTTGACCTAACAAGATTACTTTTAAGAACAAGTTTGATATATTCTGGTTTAGTTTTTCTTTGTAACGGCAGAGAGGTGGAAAGAAACATTTACTTAAGTACCTTGAAGTACAATTTTATATACTTTACGTGAGGATTTCAAAGTAATTGGGGGAATATCTGCTTTTAATCTACATGCATCTGATGGCTGGAGTAACGAATTACTTTGGAGATTAGAGCAGGGACGATCAATTAGTTGATTAATCAATTAGTGGTTTAATCGACATATCTGTGAAACCGAGTTTCTCCACAAAGAATCACACTACAGCACCACCAGAGATGTGCTCATAAGTTTCTTGGAAATAACTCATTCAGCATGAAAAAAGCATAAAAACATGACTAATCGACTAATTTTACAGAAAGACATTTGCCACATTTTGTAATGTAATTTAAAGGGTCTTTTTCCATTAGTGGTAATTGACATAGCAGGAAGAGCACAGGTCTAATCAATAACAACAACAACTAATGACGTCTTTGTTCCTTTTACATGTAATTTAGCCAATATAAATATTAATAATTATCTGTACTTTCCCTGCCATAACAAAAAAATGTCTGCTGCGTAAAAGGTCAATATAAAACCCATCAACAGGCAAACATTGACAGAACCCAGATATGCTGTTATTAATGACCAACAACTCATCAGCCTCATGTATCAGTTCATGTTATCAGCTGGTGTTAAAATCCAGTCCAGATAAGCCAATAAATAGCAATCAGATTCTCATTTATAACAACCTGCAAACCGAACCTTATCTGACAGTAACTATAAACAGCCCGTTGGAAAGTTGCCCACATAATCTGATCAGAACAGAGTGATCCGTTGTTGGCTGCATCCTGTGTGGGCGCTAAAGGGCCGTTCTAAAGGCTTCATTTAGGATCGCCATCATCGGCTTCAGTAATTCACTCAGTGTTTAAGCTTAAAGGTGATGACCGATTCCCAAACTCGTGTCCCGTAAGTGGAGAGTTCGTGGAGTCTATCGTCTAGTAGGCGTGGGAAAAAAAATCAATTCACATATGTATCGCGATTTTTTTTTTACGATTTTGAAATAGATTTTTTAATCCCAGAATCAATATATTTGCTTCATTTGAGTCTATGTGGCGGTAGAAGGAAGTTACCGCTTTTTATGCTAAATGCAGTACCTGTGAGGGTTTCTGGACAGTATTTGTCATTGTTTTGTGTTGTTAATTGATTTCCAATAATAAATATATACTTAAATTTGCATAAAGCAACATATTCATCTACTTCCATGTTGATAAGAGTAGTAAATACTTGACAAATCTCCCTTTAAAGTACATTTTGAACAGATAAAAAATATGTGATTCATTTGCGATTAATCGCGATTAACTATTTTAATCGATTGACAGCACTTATTTCAACAACATCCACTGTTATGTAATTAAAATCCAGTTTCAAATCAATTCAGATTTGGAACATGATGGGTGTCGATGAAGAGGTCTTAAGTTCATCTGAGAGGGTTGGTTACCACTATAGAGAAATCACTTTGTTGCACTTATTTTCATTAAAAACCCATCCAGAGATCCATCAGAGTTCAAGGTTCCTCTATAAACACCACACAGGTGTTCAAAACCTGAAATACGTATATGAATGTATTTGGGAGGATCATAAATATTCGTATAGGATGAACTTGATATAACTTTTCAGAGGAGTTAATAGGCAGGTGATCCATAGAAATAACTACATCAGAATGTGCAGGTGCATTGTGGCTCATGGAGCGATACTTAATCATCATAATGGGTTTTCCATAAGAGCTATCGTCTGTGTTCGGCCTGCTAACAGATAGAAAAGAGAGTAAGGCTGCTTTTTGTTCTTGTTTTTTACACTAAACACAACAACACAGATAGATGGATCAGAAATGTTAAATAAAATAATCAGCTGAAGACATGTTCTGTGCAGAAACAAATGTACAGTAAACTTGAAATCGTAGCTTATGCATTCAAAACATAAATAATAATAACATTTAGATTTATGAGCAGAGAGCACAAATAAAATGCAGTACAATGATGAATCACTTTAAAAGCAAAAGCATATAAAACCAATAAAAAAAGCAATATATATGTACACCTGGGAGTTATATTACAAAAATACAATAAAAAGATAAAATTATATATATTAAACACTGACAACCGTTGTCACCTCATGCATTTAAATAAGGAATTTAACATAAAACTCTCTTCATAAAAACAGCCATAATGTTATTTTCCTCCTCTCATTTTGATGATATGTCTCCCTCTGGTGCCAAGACTAAGAACAAATATTGATCTGTTTCTGCTCATGCATATTCTGCATAAACATAAACAGAATCAGAAATACTTTATTGATCTCCGGGGGGAAATTAGGGCGTTACAGTTGCACTTATATAAACATAAAGAAATGTAAGAAAATAAAAAGTATGTATGTAACATGTAAATTATGTACATCATGCTGCAATATAAACTCAATATATGTAAAGAAATAAGTCATACAATTAAAAATAAGAAATGAGAATATAAGACATATGTAATATGTAGAAATATTTGCATTAATATTGTATTATATATGACAAATAACCACAGTGCAAATAAGTAAACACAAAATGCTGAGAAATGGGATCTATTAAGTGTATTAAATATAAATGCCAGAATGGTATAAATAAGAATATTCCTCAATTTTTATGATCTACATTATGCGTTTTCTCTGTACATAGGAAACTGACAGTGGTGGAAGAAGTATTCAGATCCTTAACTTCAGTAAAAGTACTAATACCACACTGTGAAAACACTCCACTTCAGGTAAAAGTGCAGTTAAAGTACTTAAAGTAAAAGTATTGATGTTGCACGTACTGCAATTTTTTATTAAATTCAAGTTTTTGGGGATGAAATACTAATCTGAAAGTAACTAAAGCTGTCAGACAAATGTAGTGGAGTAAAAAGTACAATATTTACCTCTGAGATGTAGTGGAGGAGAAGTAGAAAGTAGCAGAAAATAGAAATACTTAAAGGTCCCATATCATAAGAAAGTGATTTTTTCATGTTTTTTTTATTATAAAGCAGGCTTAAGTCCTATATAAATACTGTGAAAGTATTGAAACACTCAATCCACAGGGAAATACACACAGCCTGTATTCAGAAACTCTGAATTTGAAACAAGCTGTCAGGATTTCTGCCCATTTGTGATGTCACAAATATACAATATTTAGATCCTTGACACAATTTTAAACGTAAACATTCTAAATGTGTCCCAGTTTATTCCTGGTTGCAGTGTATGTGAATGTCGTCAGCTGACAGGAAGTACACATGGACCCAAGCTGTTGCCTAGCAACGCAATTCTGTTGCAATTCCATTGAAATGCGCTAAAACGGAGCGTTTAAGCCAGAGGGTAAATACAGGCATATTCAGACAGTCAGTATGAGGAAAATAAAGTTGTTTTTTTTAACATTACAGCATGTAAACATGTTCTAGTAGAAACACAAAATACAAATATGAACCTGAAAATGAGCACGATATGGGACCTTTAAGTACCAACTTTACACAGTACATGAGTAAATCTACTTAGTTACATTTCACCACACAGGGGTGTGGCATTTGTAAGAGGAAAATGGTGGGACAACAACCACTTTGCACAGATGCAAAAGCAGAACAAGTTTAACACAGGTGATAATCAGACTGAGCACATAGTTACCTGTTCTCCTCAGTTTACTGCTTTGCTTCTCTGTTTGTGTGTGTGCTGTCAGTTTGGGTAACATTAGCCATGTTTGCCCAATTTCACCGCGTTTTCCTGACGTTGTCCTGCTGCTTTCATGTTTAGTAATATATATATAACAGTATCCCGCGGCTGGTGAGGCGTCCGAGGTGTTTAATCTCAAGTTTTTCTTCAGAAAACAGACTTTTAAAGTAGTGCTGTAGAAGATAATCCACATAGTTTCTATGGTGACCGAAGTTACTTTTAAACGTCTTTAACAGTCAAACTAACGGCTAACAGCTATTAGCCAATCAGACAACAGCACTCTGGGAAACAGCCAATCAAATTGCAGAGCGGCTGTGCGCATGCGCAGTGTTTTTCCCACACAGCACTTGACATTGCAACAAAGAGTATATAAACAAAGAGTATATAAACAAAGAGTGTATAAACCAGTTTAAATTGTATTTATCATTGTTGTAGGTCTATGGTACGACGGTATGACGGAGTATTAGGGCCACATTGAAGGAAAAATTAAATCTGAGATTTCGAGAATAAAGTCATTGGTTTACGAGAAAAGAAGTCGTAGTATTATGAGAATAAAGTCATAATATAAAGTAGTAATTTTACGTGTAATTTTCTTTTTTTCTTGTAAAGTTATCACTTTATTCTCATTATATTACGACTTTTTTCTTGTAAAGTTATGACTTTATTCTCGTTCTATTACGACTTTTTTTCTTGTAAAGTTATGACTTTATTCTCGTAATATTACGACTTTTTTTCTTCTAAAGTTATGACTTTATTCTCGTTCTATTACTTTTTTTCTTGTAAAGTTATGACTTTATTCTCGTAATATTACGACTTTTTTTCTTCTAAAGTTATGACTTTATTCTCGTAATATTACAACTTTTTTTCTCGTAAAGTTATGACTTTATTCTCGAAATCTCAGATTTATTTTTTTCCTCCAGCTTTATTTTTAATTATTAGAATTTTTACAAATGTCAAAGGGATTTTGAATGAGACTTTCTTCAGCCAATATTTTCATTTGACGCAAAATCTTTAACACTAAAATGTGTCAAGATCATGAATGTAAATTAATGTATCTATATCTGAATTACACAATAAAGTAAACATGACACCAGAAACCCCAAATAAGAGTTTAATTATAGTTCATTTACAAAATACATTTAAAAACACTCAATTTCAAGGCTGAAAAAATAAACGAAAACTTTCAGAAAACTTTAAACTGAGGCTTTTTTCATTATCCTTACTTATAAAACTCAATAGTCTGCTGCAAATATCTAAGTTCCCTCCATCATGTTTACCAGCAACGTTCAAATATTAATAAAAAGAAAACATTGGTATAAAAACACCAAAACCTGATTTAAAGGAATAGTTTGCCGAGAAGATTGATACCACTCTCAGATATGAGAGTTGTGTCGTTCTTCTCATCTAACGCCATGCTCCATCGCCAGACAGCGAATAAGCGCACTATTCCTTTAACAGGGAGATTTTGAGTGTGTGTATGTGTTTGTGTGTGTGTGGTTGTGTTAGTCCTCCCAGGCGAAGTCGTACGGCTGGAAGTCGTCTCTCAGCTGTTTGCAGCTCTCCTCCTCCTCCTCTCGGCTCTGTTTACACTCCCTCCAGTCAGCTCGAGTCGGGATGTTCAGCACCGCCTCGCTGGCCAGAACCTCCCTACACACACACATTTATAAAACACAAACACATGCTGATAAGACTGATAATACTGGAGCATTACTCATAAGGTAGCAGCAGATTAAATAAACATTTTGGTAAATAGGCACCATTAAAAGTATGCCGAATTATCTATTCGCAGCTCCTGTTTGCAGTGTACTCATGGATGTACAGACAACTATCACTGGATTACTGTGATACTGAAGAAAACTTTAAAACGTGATAATTCTCAGAAATTTGCGAACAAATTTCCCTTTAAGGTACATCTTGAACAGATAAAAAATGTGCGATTAACTATTTTAATTGATTGACAGCCCTATTAGGAATATAATATGATTCATATTTGGCTCAAAAGACAATAATAACTGCCTGTAAATGTTATCAGTGGCCCCAGATTTTTGATAGGGGGAGCAAAAGTACTTTCTTAAATCATGTATTTTTGTTTTTATAATCGTAGACTGTCACAGTTTTATTTAAACCTCTAAATCATCAGTTACTGAGGATGTAGAGGTTCATGTTTACAGTTAAATGCCGACTGTTTCACCTTCCAAACTGCAGAGGGAAATGTTTCTGGATGCGATAGTAGAGTTTGTCCCCCGAGTCCAACTCCACGTAGAAGTACGGAGTCCCTGGAGGAGCAATCTGAACACACACACACACATTAATACTATTAAAAGCTTTTATATTTACTACATCGTGTTCAGATGAATATGAAAACTAAAAAGAACCTCCTGCAGTATGTGTGATCCAGGTGTGTGTGTGTGTGTGTGTGTGTGTACCTGTTTGAGGTCGCTGTGTTGAGGGATCTCCATCAGCTCCATCTGTTGCTCCTGAGCCTGGACCATGAACGCCTCCTTGATGTCCTCCGTGGCGCAGCGGTCCAGCGGCACCGGGACGACCTGAACAATTACAACACGTGGTACAGCCCAACCCTCCAATGAGTAATCAGTGATGTACATGGGGGTGGACAAAATAATACAAACACCTGCTGGATAATGCAATACAATTCAACCAACTACATCCTCCAACATGATCCAAAAGTTGAGTCAACTTGTGGAGTGTATATTCAATAAGCATCTACACAACATATCTAGACCGACAGAAAACTAATCAGCAAACTATTTTAAAGTCATTTTTAAGTTAAAATGCTGAAACAAACACTAGATCCTGCTTCTCAAATGTGAATATTTGATGATTGTTTGTTATCTATGTTGGTAAATTGAGTTTTGGACTGTTGGTTGGACAAAAACAATCACTTTGAATAGGTTATGGCTGCAAAAATAATTTGCAAATTAGTCAAAAATTAAAAAAATATATTAGTTGCAGCCAAAACATTCTTGCCAATAAACTGGTAACTGAGTGTATTTTCTATATTAAAAAGGTAAAGTTGCATAAGAATGTTAATTTAACACCACATTGTGAAGTGAAACGATGTAGTGTGATGTATATGATCCACTCTTTAAGTCCCACAATGCAAAATGAATACATATTATATACTTTTTAACCATTTGTATGTAATATTTTGTGGTTGACTGTAACTTGTGTGTTTGTACCTGCAGCTGCAGGTGTTGGCTCTTGTAGTTCCTCTCAAACAGCACACAGCGCTCTCCTCGGCTCTTGTAGAAGCTCTTCAGGGCCGTCTTGTACTTCTCCATCTCCTCCACCACCTCTGAGCTCAGATCCACCACCGACTGGTAGTGACCGATGGGGAGGATCAGCATGTGTTGGGGAGTCAGGCTGCCTTTAGCCAGAGCCAGGTAACACTACGGGACAAATCCACTCTGGTTAGTGTGTGTTCTGTTAGTGCTCTATATGTCTGGATGTTATTTATAATAATCTATGGAATAATAAACTCACATGTGTTCCTATGCTGATGACCAGGTGTTTCTCCACCTGAGGACTGGCCAGACAGAACCAGCAGGGACCAGTGGGCTGAGCTACACACAATCAAAACATTAAATATTAAAACACAAGTCACAACCGCTCTTCTCCTTTCTCTCTTGTCTTTTCAGCACCCGTGACGTATAAGAGAGGCACATTATGCCACATTGAGGATTGAATTAATAGTAATGTTACTGTAGGTATGTACTGTTAACTTAAGACTTTAATACTACAATGTCTGCTACTATGAAAACAGATGTTGGTGATGTTTTTCCAGACTGGTTGGACTCACGGTGCCGGCGGGGCTGTTTGTTTTGTCCGTCTCCTCGGTCCTGCTGCTGGTCTCGTCCTCGCCCGTCTCCGTCAGAATATCTTTTCCTACCACGCCCACGAAAACCCCCGCCCTGCTTCGTGCTCAGGTCGAAGAAGAACTGACTGGCCGGCTCCTGCACAGGCGACGGGAAGGAGTTTTTCAAAAATAAAAATACACATCACGTGGCCACATTTAGCACCTTTAAATGAGAGTATCTAAGTGGCAGCCATGATAGGAGCTGGTTAGGGAAGGAGCTTCAGTGCTTCCTTTCCTTATCTCCTTCAGCCTACCAAAGGTAAGTTTAATTGTATAGCACCTTTCAGAGGCAATTCAAAATGATTTCTGCCTCTTTCCCCTTCTCACTCCCCCCTTTCAAAATAAAAGCCCCATAGAATAACTGTAACTTAACCAGATGTTCGGGATGAGGCTTCTTATTCAATATAAAAGCCCTCAGCTCTCACTGTATGTCAACAGGAAGCTAGGGATGGACCTAGTTTTTCAAAATAAAAGGCCCAGAAGGTAACCATCTTAACAGATTTAGAAATTTAGAAAAACAGTTATTGTGCAGTAACAAGTTGCCCTAGATTTAATATAAGAAACATTTAGCTATTGTTAACACAACTACACACTCCGTACCTCCTCCTCTGTGGTGCTGAAGCTCGGCTTCTGTTTGTCTTTCGTGGGGCATCTGTAGGGGTTTTCCGTCACGTCCTGCGGCTGCTTCACCAGCTCCGATGGATCCATGGTCTTCATGGGGATTATGTTGAAGGCGTACAAATACTGCAGCGGTCACACAGATAGACAAACAGTTCAGGATGTGATGCTGTTACTGTATGACACAGGTTTTCAAAGTCTGACTCCATGGGGTGTTATTATAGCCATGTCCTGGTATTTTTAGCCTGTATTTGTTTACATTTTGGTGAATTGGCACCATTTAAAGTATGCCGAATTATCTATTAGCAGCTCCTGCTTGCAGCATACTCATGGATGTACACACGACTATCACTGGATTACTGTGATACTGAAGAAAACTTAAAAACGTGATGATTCTCAGGCAAGTTCTGCAGTTATAAAAAGCGTCCTTTTTACTATGATTTCTAAGCAGGTTTTATGGACATTTATTCACAATGGACATCAGAGATAATGATATCCTCTGGAAGTATAAGTCACACTGAATCTAAAATTGTGTGTATCATGTGTGTGTGTGTTCAGATTTGACCGAGATAAAGACAGACAGGTGACACACACACCTTCTTCTTGGCCGGGTTGTTGACGGCTGCCAGGGCGAGGAAGCGGCTGACGTGCTGAGCATTTTCCTGGAGGATAACATGATTCCTGAAACACATGTGCAGTATTGTTAACAAATACCACAACGGCGAAAGGTAAAAGTACTCATTCAGCAGAAAAAACGTTGTTTGCTGAACCACATTAAGGTGAACAGAGAGTCAGTCTACCTGTACGGGAGTCTTTCATAGTGAGCGCCCTCTAGTGCAGCAAAGTGGTATCGTGGTTTCAGTTTGTCTGCGAGGTTGGCGACGGAGCCGCTCCCACAGAACTTTGTGTTCACTTCCTGCAACACATTGAGACACATGAAAACAGGAAACTGCAGCTAACAAAACAATCTCACTACAAGGTCCATTTAGTAGCTGTTCTGGAGCTTTCGACTATATCACACAGTCTTCCTCAGCAGATAAAGTTTGCAGAGCTGTCAAGGAAATGTAGACGTTCAAATTTCAATTTTTTTTATAAGAACTTCTCATCCTTTTGGTTTCACATTTCTATATTGAAGCCTTGTTACCGGGTTGTTTCCATAGTGCCACACTCCGCGGGGCCACTGTGACGTCAGCAGGATGTCGACTCCTCTGAACTTGGAGCTGCTGGTCAGCGGCGCCACGAGGGCCGACAGGTCTTTGGATGTGAAGCAGTGAGCCGGGGCCGGTTCCTGCAGCGCCTCCCGACCGCTGACGTAGGCGATCTGTAGTCCCGACACGCCCGTGAACACGCCGCGCCGACCTGAACCACACACAGAACAACATGTCTAATGATGGGAACTCAAAGCTCTGGGTTCGTCCCAGTTCCCTGAGAATCAGAGTAGAGTACTCACCCAGATACGTGATGTTGTCAGCCAGCTCGCTGCCGTCAGCGCCGGGGAAACTCTTCACCGTCTCCTGGCTCGCTGCTCCCAGGATGTAAGTGTGGATGGGAGCTGAGGAGGCACAAAAGACACAAAAGATTAATCGATTAGTTGTCAACTATTAAATTAATCGGCAACTGTTTTGATAATCGATTAATCGGTTTGAGTGATTTTTTAGGATAAGCAAAGTCGAAATTCTCTGATTCAAGCCTCTTAAATGTGAATATTTTCTGGTTTCTTTACTCTATGACAGTAAGCTGAATATCTTTGAGTTGTGGATATTTGAGGACGTCATCTTGGGCTTTGGGAAACACTGATCGACATTTTTCACCATTTTCTGACATTTCATAGACAAACAACTCATTGATTAATCGAGAAAATAATCGACAATGAAAATAATCGTTAGTTGCAGCTAAATTGGATCATTAATTGGTTGATTAAACATCTGAAAATAGTGAAAAATGCCTGTTTCAAACGTCCTAAAGCCAGAGGTGACGTCTCCAAATGACTTGTTTTCACCAACTAACAGTCCAAAATCAAAATAAATCAGTTTATAGTGATATAAAATGTGTGTATACACAATTAATCTTTAATCAAAATAGCTGATGATCTAATTTAGTAAATGTAGTTACATTCCATCAGTGGAAACAGGTGTGACAGTTGCTTATCCAGATGTTGGTACCTTTCTTGGCTCCAGTTTTGTACTGCTGCCACTCTGCTTCGGCCTCCGGCGTCGTCCCAAAAAACTCTCCAACACACAGGAGCAGCTGCCAGCAAATAACACCAAACATCAGAATTAGATTAATTATGTTTCTGCAACTTTAAAAACTTAAATAATCTCACGCTGACTCACGTCAAACTGTCCGGTCTTCTTCTGGATGGTCTGGACTCGGTTGAACAGAGCGGTCAGTCTGCCTTCAACATCTCCACATGCCAAGCTGCAAATAGACACTCTTTAATACTTTGTTTTTATATCAACAACACATCACAGGACATGAACAGTAAGGAATAAACATATAGTCACTCTACTCGTCTAAAAATAATAATAATAAATATTTGTGAAGGGAGTTTGGTGTGAATTTAAGCAAGAGAATGAACAAACATGTGCGTTTTCTTTACATCCTAAATAAAACTTGAAATGGTGTCTTGTTCATGTACAGGTGGATATTAAAGACAATATTTCAATTCGGCAAACATAACATGACCAAAACGTGCCCTTTACATCAGGGCAACGGATCCTGTTGTAACTCTGACATGTTAGATTAAAAATCTCTTATAATTCAGGTATTTTGTGTGATCTCTTATGGTTCACTTCTCACCCGAGTTTACAGATCCCAACTAATGATGGATAAAATGTCACAAGTACTCATGTGGGAGTTGAATGCCTGTGCTGATATACAGTTTTGCTTTAAATTGGTGTTTTTGGGAAGGGAGTCTGGTGTGAATAGATAGATAGATAGATAGATAGATAGATAGATAGATAGATAGATAGATAGTAACTCTATTGATCCCGAGGGAAATTCAAGTTTCCAGCATCACAGTTCCATAGTGCAAAACATGTTAGTAAAAAGGCAGTAAAAAATTAGTATTGCAAAGTACAAAGTACAAAAAAATATACCAGATATAAAAATACAAAGAGATGAAGAAAACTGTTAAAACTGAATATAGTGCAGGGTAACAACTGTGATACACGACTATTAAAAAAGTGAATAAAGTGCAGAAGAGACTGTTAAAAGTGAATATAGTGCAGAACAGACTGTTAAAAGTGAGTATAGTGCAGGGTAACTCCAGTAGCTTAGTCTATGAAAGTGCACTGTGTGCATTATTATCTGTCCTGCAGACCGTCCTCCTTTAAATTGCTTTAAATTGGTATAATCTTTTACAATTCAGGTCTTTTGGTGGAGTATATGTATGCCGAATTCTTCAGTCGCCACTATGGATATCGTTTATGCTTCTATATCACGTCTTATGGTGTTTATAAATGTGCCGAAAGTAATGCAATCTTAAATTATCTAAAATTTGAATGAGGTTTGGTGTCGTTTTGTATCAGATATATTCAGCAAAATAGAACAACTTGACCCACTAAACCTTAGAAATAAGAAACCTTTCAGTGTCCAGCATATCCAAAAACATTACATATCTATCATATAATTAAGTATAATAAACAGACACTTTGTCACATCATGTAAAAGATAAAATAAAATAAATAAAACATCACTTATTAAACATTTAAAAGGATAAAACCACATTAAAGTAATTTATAAATATGAATAAAGTCAAACTTACACTCTCACTGGTTGTTCGGCCATGTTTTTGTCTAAATATTAGTAATATAATATAATATTTTAGCAGTAAAATCAGGTTAAAAATGTGTTGATTTGGATTTTGCAGCTTCCACGTTTGGTGCGTCGCTAATAGTGGTCTGACGGAAATAACACCGGAACCATTTCCGTCTCAATAAATCACAAATAATTTAACTACAAAATGTAGCTGCAGGATACATTTTTTTAAATAGTAACATTTATTTAGTGTTAATGTTTTATTTTCTGATATCTACTTCACATTATTTCAGTCAATCTAAAAAAAAAAAATAAGTCTTGTTGTTACCCGGACAGATTTTAGAGCGGAGAGGGTGGTTGCCAGGTTTGATTCTTACACATAAATAATGACACTTTAAAATAGCAAACTAAGGTCCACTTACTATCTTTTTGAAGAGCTTTCAACCACATTTAAGAATTCATCACTGACCTTCAGTCAAGATTATTTCCAAGGTCAATAAAACTAATTTATATTATTTTTTTCTATTAACTTGTTACTGTATGTTATGATAGGATATAATCACAATCAGAAATACTTTATTGATCTCCGGGGGGCGTTACAGTTGCTCTTATATAAACAAAGAAATGTAAGAAAATAGAAATAAAGGAGTATGTAATATGTAAATTATGCACATAATGCTACAACATTGTACATAATGCTATAATATAAACATAATATATGTTTTTATTTATTTATTTTTATTTATTTAACCTTTATTTAACAGTACTCATTGAGATTAAGAATCTCTTTTGCAAGAGAGACCTGGCCCAAGACAGCAGCATTTAAAGATACATTAAAGTTTAAGACGCCACAACATAAAACAAATGCAAAATACATAGCATAATATCATACAAAACACATTAAAATCAATCATGTAAAGAAATTTAAGTACAATTTAAAACAAGAAATGACAATACAAGAAATATGTACAAATATTTCCATTTAGACGTGCAATATATAACAAATAACCACAGTGCAAATAAGTAAAAACAAAATGCTGAGAGGTGGGATCTATTAAGTGTGTTGAATATGAATGCCAGAATGGTGTAAATAAGAATTAAATAAGAGTATTTCTTGAGATGCACAGTATAAATGCAATATTACTGCATAGTTGAATTACAGTTGAGTTAAGTCAGCATTGCATATAGCAGCTGACTGTTGAAATAAGTGCAAAAAAAATTGTTATTTGTTTTTCCCCAGACAAACAGAATAACCTACAACCCTCCAGTTTTACGGATACTCCTCGTATCTGGCAACCCCCTCCGGCCCTCGTTACAGCTGATCCTCTTCATCCTGGTACTTTCTTCATCTTCATCCTGGTACTTTCTTCATCCTGGTAACTCACAAGTCCCCGGACCAAAAACAGGAAGTAAGTAGCCAAATCAAAAGCAAAAATTCACTTTCTGTTTGCTAGTCTGGAGCCGGAGGAGCTCAGAGAGAGAAACGACAGAAGAAAGCGTCAGAAACACCACAGAGACGCCATAAGCTGCAGCTTGTCTACTAACATGGCGTCAGGGAGACTGTCTGTCTGTCTGCTGGAGACATAATATAACAGTGTTGTTGTCAAACTAGCATGCATTTGTTTGGTTTTTGGAGCTTGCATCAAGTAAAGTCATGCATCCATGTCTGTGCTAAATGCTAAGTTTGCAGCAGTGTCCCACATAGAAATGCATGGGACCTTACACCAGACTCCATTTAAAAAAAGAAAAATTCTACATCATCTAGCTGATTGCTAAACAAGAAATACACTTATTGATTTAAACTTCAAGTAAAACCTTTTAAGAGTGATCCTGTCTGCAATTCGGCGTACATACTGTCCAACATTCACAACACATTTTTTGGAGTTTGGTGTGAATTTAAGCAAGAGAATGAACAAACAATAAATACATTTTTTTATTGTTTTGGGTATTCCTGTCATGACATTATAGAGTGACATTCATTTTGCTTTAAATTAGTGTATTTGTGAAGGGACTTTGGTATGAATTGCTTTAAATTAGTATATTTGTGAAGGGCAAATAACGATGCATGGGACCTTAAACCAAACTCCATTTAAAAAAAGACAAATTCTACATAATCTTGCTGATTGCTAAACAATAAACACACTATTTATTTTTAACTTTAAGTAAAACCTTTTAAGAGTGATCCTGCCTGCAATTCGGCGTACATACTGTCCAACATGCACGACACATTTTTGCACAATATCTACTGGCATTGCTGCGTTATCAACAGTATTTTGTGTCCCAAATAGCTGATGCATGGGACCTCACGCCAGACTCCATTTAAAAATAGACAAATTCTACATCCACTTGCTGATTGCTAAACAATAAACACACTATTTATTTTAACTTGAAGTAAAAACCTTTTAAGAGTGATCCTGCCTGCAATTCGGCGTACATACTGTCCCAAGAAGCACAACACATTTTTTGCACAATATCTACTGGCATTGCTGCTGCTTATCTACAGTATGTTTGTTTACACTGGAAAAACAGTGGAGGGCGGTAGCGAGCAGCTTATAAATATATAGTTTTACTTGAAATAACTTAATTATTTATGGATCACTTCTCACCCGAGTTTATAGATCCCAACTAATGATGAATAAAATGTCACAAGTACTCATGTGGGAGTTGAATGCTTGTGCTGATATGCAATTTTGCTTTAAATTAGTGTATTTGTGAAGGGAGTTTGGTGTGAATTGCTTTAAATTTGTATATTTGTGAAGGGACTTTGGTGTGAATTTAAGCAAGAGAATGAACTAACAATAAATAAAGATTTTTATTGTTTTGGGTATTCCTGTCATGACATTATAGAGTTATATTTTCCCCTTAATTCAAGTTTAAACACATTTTTTAATCAGTTTATATAATCAGCCATTATTCACTATAATACTGCAACTTGTACACTCAGATAATCTAATCCCTCAGCACTGTGCATGTCCAAACATTTTATAGTATTATCTTTTCCAAAACAATAAAAATAATGTTGATAAATATTTATTCCTTAAATTAAATTAAATTAAATTAAAGCACATATCAGTAACATAAATGCCTTAAAATTGAATAAATGTACCATTTTTAAGAATTGAATGAAACAGCAGTCGGTGTATTTTATCCATCAGCAGGTGCACGATGAGCTCAGCGGTGGAGGACGAGGACGCTGCAGCGTTAGACACCGTCAAGTCCGTCACGCTCACTCAGGACAGTGATGGAAGCATCATACTGCACTGTCCTCCCAACGGTGGGTGAACACACATATATTTATTTCCTTTTTGGTCTTTTTCTTTGCTTTTATTTTATTTATGTATTTATTTTATTTATCTATTTTCTCTTCCTTTTCTTCCTTTTATTTAATAAATTAATTTATTAATTTATTTTCCTCTTCCTTTTCTTCCCTTTATTTCATTTATTTATTTTCTCTTCCTTTTATTTAATTAATTATTTCATTAACTTTATCTTCCTTTTATTTCATTAATTTATTTATTTTCTCCTCTTTATTTTATTTATTTTCGCCTCCTTTTATTTTATTTATTTATTTTCACTTAATTTTCTTCCTTCTATTTAATTTATTTATTTTCTCCTCTTTTTATTTTTTTTATCTTCTCTTCCTTTTATTTATTTATATAGTTATTTTGTCTTCCTTTTATTTATATATTTATTTTCTCTTTTTTCTTTTTATTTATTAATATATTTATTTTATTTTCCTTTTATTTTATTTATTTATATTCTCTTCCATTTATTTATATATTTATTTTCTCGTCCTTCCATTTATTTATTTTCCCTCCCCCTCATAAAAATATTGCTTTTGGATTTATGATTATATTACAGCATGTTCTCTGGTTTATTCATTAATTGTATGATGAAACGATTCTGTATCTTGGGAGAACAGAGTACATGTACGGTCTGAGTGAGCCAATAAGATTAATCGATAATGAAAATAATCGTTATTTGCAACTTTAGCTTTATGTAAACAAGCATGTGTATGTGTGTAAACAACATTTGTTAATTGTGTGTGTTTGTAGACGAGGACTCGGAGCCCCTTCAGAAGAAACTGCGTCTCTCTTCAGAAGAACAGGAAGACTCGGACACGCCTCAGTTCTCCGTGGTCACCTTACCGAGTGAGACGCACACGTTGTATCACTGACATGACGTTTAACCTCGACATCAATTAAAGCTACAGTTTCTTCATAATTATAAAGAACTCCTATAAACTAATGAGGCTTTAGCTGATGTTCTACCTTTTAGCTGTGACAGCGTTTTCTCTCTCTCTTCCTCATCAGTGTCGGAGAGCGACGAAGGCTTTGAGGTGACGATGACGGCCACAGCAGACGGCGATCTCTCTGAGGAAGGAGTGGCTCAGATTCAGGTGCAGATAAAGCTCCTACTTTATTCTGCTTCCACCTCTTTCTTCTTCTTTTTCTGCATTTTTTTAAAGAGAATTTCATTGACTATTTACCTTTTTCATGCAGTGGTGTTGTCCAATTGCCTCTCATATGTGACGCAATGACACACACCAGACCTCGTTCAAAAATTGCATAAATTAAGCTGGAAATAGCGATTTTTTTTGCATTTTTGATGGATAAATTCCTTATATATCAATTTGATGATCAAAATTGTTGTTGATTAATTTTCTGTTGACTTACAGTCCTGATATGTCATAAAGCTTTGGTGGTTTGTGTAGATTCTGCAGGAGGATGAGGACTCTCTCTCGCCCGATCAGAAGACCGAGGTGTCACCTGTCAGTCAGGCCTGGTTCACTACGAAAGAAGACAAAGACACGCTGGCGAACAAAGGTACACACCACGGCTTCGTTTCTCATTTACATCCAGGCTGCTCTGCCTTATTGCTGCATGTTGTTGGGGCAATGTGTTTTTTTTTTGTCAACATTAAAACATTAAACAATGTGGTAAAGTGAGCCGGCGAGTGCAAAATATATTAATTATAGTATTTATTTATGCTCATAAATAACAGAAAGAACATGAAAGAAAACATGCATATGTATCTTTCAGGACCTTTACCTCGCTAAGAGGTCATCCTTACCATAAGAACACTACTTTAGGGGCAATGAAATTCAGACTCTAATCTAAGAGAATATTCACATTTTTTTCTCCCAAATTTGTGATTTTTTTCTTGTAAATTTGCCACTTTGATATCAGAGAATATTCAAGTTTTTTCACGCAAATATTTGACAAATTTATGACTTTATATATGTGATTTTATTTCTCGCTTTAGTCTCATAAAATATTAATGTTTTTTCTCTAGATGTGTTGTTTTTTTCTCGTAAATTTGCCACTTTAATCTTAGAATATACAATTTCTTCCGCTGTAGGTCACAAGTGGAAACAGGGAATGTGGTCTAAAGAGGAGATCGACATCCTGATGAGCAACATCGATGGATACGTAAAGGTACGTTACTTCCTGTGTTTATTTCTGTCCTGTACATGTCATACAGATTTTATATGACGTTCTCTGTGTGTGTGTTTCAGGGCCGAGGCATCGAGGACCCGGCAGAGATCATTTTTGAGATGTCCAAAGAGGAGAGGAAGGATTTCTATCGCTCCGTGGCGTTGGGGTTAAACAGGCCGCTGTTCGCCGTCTACAGACGAGTTCTACGAATGTACGACAACCGCAACCACGTCGGGAAGTGAGTTTACGAGGGAAAGATGGCGGAAAACACAACGAAACGTTATTGTTTTCTCAGCTTGAATATTAATTTGTTTTATTTACCCCCCGAAGGTATACGCCTGATGAGATAGAGAAGCTTAAAGTGTGAGTAATACCTTTGTGTCTGCTCCTGCAGTATTTCAAATATATACTAGTATATTGTTTATATACATATTGTTTATATCTGGTGTGTGTTCAGGTTGAGGGGGAAACACGGGAACGACTGGGCGACTATCGGAGCAGCTCTGGGTCGCAGCGCGTCCTCCGTCAAAGACCGCTGTCGACTGATGAAGGACACATGCAACACAGGTACAGACGAGTGTGTACTCAAGTACACGCTGGAGGTACTTTACTGGAGTATTTCCTTCTCATGCCACATTCTACTTCTACTCCACTACATCTCAGAGGGAAATATTCTACTTTTTACTCCACTACATTTATCTGACAGCTTTAGTTACTTTACAAATTAAGATTTTTGCACACAAAACATATGAAGAGTTTATAAAATAAAATGTATGAGTTTTTTTCTCATAAATTTGTGATTTTTTTCTTTGTAAATTTGCCACTTTAATCTGAAAAAAATTCAAGTTTTTTTTCTCGTAAATTTGCCACTTTTATCTCAGAGAATATTCAAGTTTTGTTTGTCATAAATTTGTGATTTTATTTCACATAAATTTGTCACTTTAATCTCAGAGAATATTCAAGTTTTTACTCAAATTCAATTTTTTTTCTCGTAGATTTTCCACTTTAATCTCAAAGAATATTCAACTTTTTTTTCTCATAAATTTACCACTTTAATCTGAGAGAATATACAAGTTTTTTTCATAAATTTTTTATTTTTTTTCTCGTAAATTAGCCACTTTAATCTCTCCAGCAGGCCCGGCAATACGGCCTGGGCCTCCAGCAGCGTGCTGTCGGCGGAGCAGCGTGCTGTCGGCGGAGCAGCGAGGCGAAGCTCTGCTCCTGGCCAGAGGAACTTTATTTTTCATATAAGATGTTTGTTGTCTTTTTTTAAACAGGTAAATGGAGCGAGGAGGAGGAGCGACGTCTCGCCGAGGTCGTATATGAGATGGCGGGCGTGTCGCCGGGGTTGGCGGTCACAGGAGGCGTTTCGTGGGCGACGGTCGCCGATCAGGTTCGCACGCGCTCAGAGAAACAGTGTCGGTCGAAATGGTTGAACTATCTGAACTGGAAACACAGCGGAGGAACAGAGTGGATGAAGGAGGACGACCTCAACCTCATACGCAGGTACGCAGTCGTGTGTGTGTATTGGAATAAATCCACATTATAAACTACATGAATTAAAGAGTTAAACGGCGTGTTTCAGGATATCGGAACTGGAGGTGGAGGATGAGAATGAAATCAAGTGGGAGGATCTAGCAGGCGGGTGGAGTAGCGTGCGGTCGCCTCAGTGGCTGCGATCCAAGTGGTGGAGCATCAAGAGACAAGTAGCCAATCACAAGGAGATCCCCTTCAACGGTACGCACACCCGTAAAAGGTGTAGTTACATTTGAAGCTAATCATTTGTTCGTTCAAACCTGTGTGTATGTTTGTGTCCTCAGTCCTCCTGAAGGGTCTCCAGGAGCTCATGGCGTCCTCATCCGCAGCATCCGGACCAGGCAGTCCCTCCTCTTCCTCCTCCTCGCTCCAGATCCGACTCACCCGATTGGATGAGAGCGGCGGCGGCAGCCCGGCCCCCAGCTCTGTGGCGGCGCTGCAGATTCCCGTACAGATCCCGCTGCAGATCACACACCTGGGTGAGTCGTGTTTTACTATGTAGATTTAATGATAAAGTGTCATTCTATGCTGATGATTCAGACTTTTATAACAACGTAGACTCCAGCGGTGACTGACTGACCTTTTCGTCCTGTATGTGATTGATTCCTGACTCTTAATGTTTCTCTGGAAGCTTCAGATTCTTCAGCAGCAGCCAGCGACAGTGAAACCATCACTCTGAACACCGGAGCCCTGCAGACCTTCGAGATCTTGCCTGTAAGCACAACACATATTTACACCATTACACCGTATAAATATACTGTTAAACCTGCTGTTAGCCAGAGCTTTGCAGCAGCATTCTTCAGACTTTATTAATTTGACAAGTATAGATGGTTTCTAGATACCTCTATGTGGTAACAACATAAGATAAAACTGGTGCGACTATCAAATAAATCAACATCCAGCTCTGTGCAGTTTTTTCCTTAGAAATTTAGCAGTAATGATCTTTGTGCCAGACCACGCAGATAACCCACCACAGCTCGGTAGCCATGTTCTTATACTTCACCTTGATAGCCCAGTATTTAAATTTAGGAAGAGAGAATCCCTCTTTTTTGTTTGTTTTCAGTTTTTTTCCACAATGTCAGAAAGGTGATAATTCTAATATTAGAAAAATATTACAAACCTTTCAATATAATGTAGGGGTGTAACGATGCGTTTTGACAATGATACGATGTCCACGGTTCCGATACGATTTA